>VZTU01024226.1:66902-93652 GCA_013400835.1 Zapornia atra | reverse complement strand
CTTCTAATGGAGCCCAGGATATACAGTATTTTCAAAGCAACTGTAATTACTTATTTTGAGGAAGAGTAAGAGTTTTCTGGTTTGGAATGTAGTTCTGTGATTTTCATCATTTATTTAAAAAAACCCCACAAAAATAAACTGAAATCAAAAGTCCTCTGAGCTGTTGCAAAGTCACTTGTTGCATGAATTGGCATATGAATTATAGTGCAGAAGGGGTTGAACCCCACTGAATATGGCTAGCTGAGGACGCCCAACCAGACATGCTTTCAGGTGTTACACTGTTCAGACACAGGATATGTGGTCATCATCTTCTCTGCTGTTCTATTGATGGAATGAAATTCAGTTTGTAACAGAAGCTCTTTAATCTTACTCAGTCAGAAGCAGGCAGACTGAGTCCTCATACACATCTACACAATCTGTATCAACACAACTTCAGAGAATTCCAGGTGATCATTTTTAATCTGTGGTTCCTTAAACTAATTTGTCCTTTTCTGGTTGTGAAATTACCTACCAGCCAAGACTTACTTGTCCTGTTAAGGTTAAAAGGCAGATTTTAATGTCATGGAGAGCACAGATAACATACTGCCATGAGCTGATGAAAGCATCTTCATCACTACCAATTTCTCTATCTGCACAGAAGACATCATTAAGTTTGGGTGAGGGATCTGACATATTCCTGAACTGAATTTGACATCATTTTTGTAAGATGACATTTTGCTTGCAATAATCATCTGCGTCAACAATCGCAATTCAAGTTGGAACCAGGTATCTCAAAGCAACACTGAATTTCTGTATCTGTTGAATTCGAAGCTGTCACCATTCTAAATATTTTCATAGCCTTTATGTTTGAATTGTGATTGAATGCTGACCATCATAAAAGCAACCACTTCCAAGCAGATATAATGACAAGATTCCTAAATGTGGGTATCGGCTTCCCCAGCCTCCATTTGCCTTTGTTCAGGGCTTTTTCTGTTTCCTTAGAAGTTCAAGCTTTCTGACTATTGCCACTTGAAATGTGTCTGGTGCATCTGTTCCCATGTGTGACTTTTGGTTAAGTACATGGAGATAAATTAAAAGACCAGCCTTCTTTTGTGAAAGACTCCAGTACTTGTGCACGCTTTACATATGGCATATTTAGAACAATGGGTTACGTGTTCAAAGGAAAACTACACTTTTCCATTTTAGGTGTTTTTTTATCAATTTAAGGTCTGGTTAAGGGATATTCAAAGTATATAAACTGATGGATTTTCAGTTGAATACCATACAAGGTCTCAGATAGTGAAGCCCATACTTCAGCACAGGACTTACTGGAAAAGGAACAGCAAAGTGTTTACAATGCATTAACACAAGGTCTTCTGAGACACGGTATTTCTTTCAGGTCATTTTTTGATGCAGTGATTTAACTAATAGTGTCTTGGGTAGTATGTAAACCCTATTCTTGCCAGGTCAACTTCCAATCATTAATAGTCGCATTGATTCTTGGGTTGTGGCATTATGTTCAGGTGTTATCAAGAGAATGTAAACCTGATAAATGAATCACACTGTTAGAGCTCGGAGTGTGGCAGCTGCTATTCCCCAGACTTAGATTAATCACACACAGTTACTTTTTCTAACATACTCTTCCAATGGCTATCTTGAACAATCCTATTAGGTCTTCAGTACTGTTACTGTCACCCACTTACTGTAGGCAGAAAACAACCCATTTTTAGCATCCTGTTCTAGTATTACAAAATGTTTTTTACTAGATGCACAAGAGGAACCCCTAACCCAAACCTGTAATTGAGAGCACTGAAATTTAGGTTCTAGTTTTCTCTCCTTCCTTTCTTCCTCCTGTTCCTTCTCCTACGCGCATGGTTTCTAGCATACGTTCTGACAGGACGCGTGAAGCTCATTTCAAAGCCCTGTGATTTACAGCC
This sequence comes from Zapornia atra, assembly GCA_013400835.1. Lineage (NCBI taxonomy): Eukaryota > Metazoa > Chordata > Aves > Gruiformes > Rallidae > Zapornia > Zapornia atra. The sequence goes on along the minus strand of VZTU01024226.1, from coordinate 91,736 downwards.
ATGCAAGCATCTCTCTTGTGGTCTTTCCTCCTGTCCTAACAGGCAGCATACAGCCCTTACTCTCTTGGGGAATTGCAGCTGTTCTGTAGCAGATGGAGAACTCATAGAAAAATGGCTGGAGAAGTTATGAAGGTAAGAAAAAATACAGGCGAGTTATCCTATCATGACCTGCATTTCATATTCCCTGTAATTTCTTTCAGCTGTTGAGTTGCTTTGCTACTTTCAGTGTTCCTAAGCCATTGCATTGACAGGCACGAATCCACAAAAATAAGGTGTGACCTTAGACTTTTCTCCATTAATGTGCAGCATAGACCTTAGACCTTACTATGTAGCATAAACCTAGCTTTAGACCTATCTCCATCAATCTGTAGCATAGCTTTGTCATATTTTTTCTCTGCTACTCCTGCTGCCAAAATTATTTCTTAATAGCATTCTTTGGAGGCTTGAAATTAAAGTAATCTAAAACACCTGTCAGCAGCAGAAGAAAATCTATTAAACAACAGCAGGTGAAAATCTAAGAGCTGTCTTATTCTAAATGTTACCCACATCAGCTAGCACACCAGAAGTGTAAAACCTGGGTTTGAATCATCTTGCAGTCTTGATTAGAAAATGATTTTATTTTTTTTTCCCCCCCATATACTAATCTGTTCTGGGGTGAGATGGAATGAGTTATGCCACACGCATAATTCCTGTGCATTTAAACTAGCTCAGGCTATGACTGCGCATTAAAAAGTAGGCAATGAAGGATTCTGTTTTCCAGGTTTCTGTAGTTTGCTATTTTAACTTAAGCTTCTGGAAAGCTGATCACCCTCTCACTAGCAAGCTGGCTTTTTCAAAACAGATTGCTTTCCTACAAGGCCATTTCTTCAGCTTCAAATTCTTAGTCCATGTCTGCGGTTCTGAAATGGCATGTGGTCAAAATAAAGCCTTGGGGCTTTCTGAAAGCTGGTTCCTAACATCTGACAAATACTGCAGTACTGTGTCAATATAAAATGGTTGGATTAACAGAATGTTAGTACCAAGAAGCACTGTGGAAGATGAAGCACTTGCTGGGTTGGTGTCCTACTAGCAAAAACCACCCCCATATTTGTAAAGGACAGGGAGCTCCATATTATGGAGAACCAACCTGTTCGTCAGGCCAAGCATTGCACCGTCAAGACCTGGGCTCACCTCTTGGTCATGTACTATGAATTTTTCTTCAAGTCAACTGCAGAATTAACCTTTCCATATGACATGGAGTATAAAGGGGAAAAAAACCCTCAACAAAACCAACCCATACTTCTTTAGTAGATACCATGTTTAATCTCCACAGTTCCAAGTAGCTCTGATAGTGACTAAGCACACTTTCTTTCAGGACTCAGTATTAACATTCACTCCAAAGCTGGGTTTGCAGACGTGGCCACCATAGCAACACAATAGAAAACAACTTCTTCAGTAATAACTAATAATGTAGGTAATTTGGGTGGACTTCCTGGGCAGTTTGAAATAAATAGTAAGATTGGATTAAGGACCTGGGTTCTGTTTCTTTACATTTTATTTTAGAGATTAACTTTCCTTTGTCTCTGTTTTTATTACCTTTTATGTCATATGTGTTTTATGATATTTATAAAAGTTAGTGTTTGATAAACATTACTAGAGAGTGAAATACAAAGTCAGATCAATATAAAATACATTTATAATATATTACAATGTTTATAAACATATTTCTGTGACTCTAAATTCAGTTAAAAAGCCAGGCAAGTCTCTAGGCACAAAGGAGATGCATCAGAGCATGAGCTGTCCTTATAAACTTGCAAATATGGTTGCATTCGGCTAAGCTAATCATTGCTGAAGCAAATGAGCACCAGACTTGGAATACTGAAAGTAGCTTCTGGCCATCGGCTGTGGTTCAGTCAGGAAGAAATGTAGCTGAGAGAGGGCTGTGAAAATGCACTGTGACAGGATCAGATAGAAAGGAAAAGGTGAAGTAGTTTCTGTAGTGGTACAGCCAACCTAGTTGTTTGGGGTTGGCAGGCCTGGGACCTGTGGCCACCAAGGGTGGAGAAAGCATGAGAAAGCTGAAAGCCCAAACAGAGCAGGCTTGGTTGAAAGATCATGTCAGCCACTTGCTTATACTTAAACACAAGAGATCAAAGAGAAACTGATGCAGCAAACTGAGGTGGGGAGGGAGCAATGCCAGACAGTATGTTTGGGGTGATGTTAGCACAATATATTATGTAGTGGGATTCACATATCATCCGTCACTGATTTGTCTTGAGCAGAGTAGGCAACCCTGCATGTCAGCTTAGTCTGTTCTTCTTTTACAGGTTAACTTTCTTGATGTAATAATTTCAACAAGTGTTATGTTTAAGAAAGCTGCAAGCAACTATTTGAGGACCTGCTACCTGCCCTAATCCAGTAGTTTATCAAATATCGAAACCCCAAAAAGCAGTGTTTTGTACACCAACTGTGAATACAAGTGCTGTTGTCATACTGTGTTTATCACTGTCCCCTGGCTGGTAAGCCAGGTGAGTGTTACAAGCATTGGAGAAGTTTTGGCATTATACCTGGGCAGACCTAAGACTACAGGAAGAGTGAAAGGGCTCAGGGAAGAGCTACCTCTCTATTTATTAATCTATGTATTTATTTCGTTATCTTTATTTGAACCAATTAAGAGAAAATTGAAATTGGGCCAAATTTTATGACTGTACCACTAAGCAGCATGCTTTACCTGGTTTCAAAGTATCACCACTTTGAAACTCATGTTTTAGTGCCCTCGCCAGCCTCCAGCATCCTGCACAACACAAATACATAATTCTCTTTTGCTGTTAGAAGCTTATTGCTCTTCTACCAGTTAGGAATATCTCCATTCCTTCCTCAAGGTCTGCACCAGAAAAGGCTTTGCCTGTTTATTAGGTGCTGTGTAGGAATCAGCTGAATCCTGATGGAAACCTCAGGGACATCTCACTGGGTTTCGAGGAATATGAGAAATGCCCCATGGGATCGGACCAGTCTCTGATGGTGGCAATCAGAAATGCTGTTTAGGGAGAACACACAGTTCTAGCTGCGTTCTGCCAGTCCTTCCATGTGTCTGCCTCTATATCCACATTCACCCTGTGAGGGATGCTGGGGGGAAAAGTCCTGGTCTGTTCTTTCAGTATGCACACTGGTGTCCATGAACTGGTATGACACCTGCTTCTGTCTTTTGCCTCTACAGCTTCCTATGGCAACATATTCCACAAGTTCCCTACATCCCATGAAAAAAAAAAAAACAAAAAAAAAGAAAAAGAAAAAAAAAGAAAGAAAAGGGAAAAAAAAGAAAAACAAAGAATAAAAAAGAAGAAAAGGCAGTCTCTAAATTTTAAACTGATGCCCTGCCATTTTCAGTGAGTGATCTGTGGTTTTGGTATTTGAAGGTTTTAGTGTATAAATTCTGCATTTAACATTTCCTCTGCCTTCACAATTTTGCAAGTGTTGAATTTTTAGTTCTCCTTGCAAGGCAGCTGATCTCCCCCTTTCATCATTCTGGCTCTCCTTCTGTCTTCCTTCCCTATCTCTGCTATTTCCTTCCTGAGATGTGGAGAGTGGGGCTGCAGAGGAGGCCTCAAGGAGGTTTTGCCTGGAATCTGAACGGTGCCCTGTGTCTTTCTTCACTGCCTGTCAGCACTGTCACAGGGGTGCAGGGAAAGAGTCCCCAGAATCCTGTTTGTGGTGGCTCTTGCCTGGTGGCTGCTCATACTGCTGGGTAGGGAGGGAAATGTCTCACTTCTGGCAAGGGAGGTATGGCTCCACATCAACTCCCACCATTTATTTTGATTTCCACATTTTCTTCCATGAAATGTTTCATTCCTTTGCATCACAGGCTGTTTTCCCCATTAGCAATTCACTTTAATACCAATTTCTTTTGAAACTGACAGATTTTGAGAAGTAACTAGTAAGGCTGAAATAGTTTACGTGACCAGAAACTGAAACCTAAAGATACTCTGTCATTTCTGAATAATTTTCATTAACATTTATCCACAAATAGCTATGGATATTTTATTTAGAAAAAGTCTTATTCGTTGAGTCATATTACAGCAAAGCTAGACTATACTTCAAAGTGGGGCTGGTAGGGAGTTCCCAAGACTCCTTGTCCTGAATGGTCCTCTATGTTTTTTCTTTCCTCCTCCTGCCATGGTTCATGTCTGTTCATGCCAGGAGCATGGAGGCAGATGCTGGGAATGGTCCTTTCCAACTTGGGAAAGGAGGCTGAGGTATCAGCTGTGGGGAGGCCTGTTCTGCTTTTCAGCACATGGTTATTTGATAAGATAGTCATTTCATTGCAGGCATCACCGTTGGGATATTTCAATTTACAGGCTCCCCAGGGAAGGGGTCACAGCACTGAGCTTGACTGAGTTCAAGAAGCATCTGGACGATGTGCTCAGTCCCATGCTCTGACCTGGCTGGCCCAGTGTGGAGCCAGGAGTTGGACTCAATGATCCTTATGGGTTCCTTCCAGCTTGAGATATTCTATTATATCAACCTACTGTGACAGGCAAAGAGGGTTATAAATGCATCTTAAAATGTATTGGTTTGGTTCCAGTTTCTTTTGAGGATGGGTGCTCAGAAGCCATGCCTGTACTGGGCCCCATGCAGTACCTCGGTGACCCAAACCCATTATTACTATTTTCCCTGTCATTTCAGTTCTCAAGTGATGCCAGGCCTCTTCTCAGTTTGACAGGCCTCTACGCCTGCAAAGTGAAAGGCGTGCTCCTTCCACTTGCTAGCTACTAGCTCGTGATCCCAGGCTGCATTTAAAATGCTACCACAGATTGCTCCAAAGAGAGACCCAGCCCTGATACCTGCCACTTCTCAGAAAAAAACGTAAATATCAAGCCCCCAGGAATCTTTCCTGGGCCCCTCTTCACCATCTTGAACAGGAATGTACTAAAATATGAACTGCTGCCTTTTGCCCTGCTTTGTTCCTTCACAGGGGGCATTCATCATGCTGCTGCCAAAGCAAGCTGCTGGCTCTCTGGATTTTGGACAGCCAGCTCCAAGTTAACTCCAGCTTGAGACTCCTTTAGTCTTTAGTTCCTTGGGGAAATAAGAAGCTGTTGTCCCACTCCCTGAGCTTCTGCTGCACAGACAAGGCAGAGCTCAGGCTGAGGAAGTCAGAGGCAGAGCTCAGGCAGGTACTGCTGAGCTGACAGGGGGCTGCCAGACACTGGGGTCTGCGCAACTGAGCGTGGACTAAATCTGTAGCGATCGACAGTACAACAATAAAATTGTAAATGCTGAAGATGAGTAAGTAGCACGGTCCTGGCCTCCAGCACCTGCATCCTTGCAGAGCAGGTATTTCCAATTCACCCCTATGCCTGACAATCAGCTTAGAGCCCACCTCTTCTTTAGAACTGTGGGGTAATTTCTCCCAGCAGCTTGAAGGAACATCTGCACACCTTGCAAAGGAGCATGAGTTTGTCTGTGGCTGCTCAGAGTGTGTCCCCCTGTTACCAACAACTATAATGATCCTGACGGCTGCTCATCTAAATGAACTATCATGCTCAGAGGCCCATGGCCCTCTCCCTTTCACCTCCCATGCTCCAGAAAATCCAGAAGGGGTTCTAGTTTTGGTGTCTAGCTCAGCTGTCCCTCCAGCAGCACACAGTGACTGTGATGCTCACAGGCATGGGAAAGTCTAGCTACTGCATGTACCGGAGAGGCTGGGGGCTTTTTCTGTGGCCGTCCACGTGGTTATAGAGAAAGATTTTCCTTGGGGAAGAAAAGTCTTTTATTCTTACTCTATGCACACCTGGATGGGGTGATAGAAGTTCCTTTCTGGAGCATGTCTGCTGGGCTGAACTGTGAGGGCAGTACTTGCCTCAGAACATTTACCATTTACCCTTCTTTGCACAGACATTTCCAACCTCTTATCAAACCTGGCCTTTGCTTTCACAGGGCCTCTTCCACAGAAATGCTCATACCCATACAACAAATGGCAAAAGACCAGGCAGGACTGGATCTTGAAAGATAGAGAAGCAAAGGGGAAGCATACAGGAGCATTCAGCAGGAGACCCAGGCCCTGAGGCCCTGGGGTGAAGATTCCCAGCTGGTGTACTAAATGTGTCACTACAAATACCTCCATGGGACATTTACCAATAGGGGATCAACCACTGGCTCCTATAAGACCTTCATGGGATCCTCCTCTCTCACCAGCAGTCTCCCTGGGTTTCCAGGAGTCTGGGACATAAAGCACTTGAACTCCCAATGTTCAGAAGTTGAGGCAATTAAAAACCAGTGTACTGTTTTGGGGTGAAATGGGGGATCCATATCTCGCGTGGCACACTTAATGGCAAGCAAGCTTTGCAAAGTTTGCCTGTTGGTATTTTCTCCCTTTGAAGAAAAATATTACATTGAAAATGTGCCTGGTATTTCTCTTTGTGTAGGTCACAACTCACAAACTGTGGGCATGTTATTTGAGAGCCTGTTTTTCTTCCTGAGGCATTTTTGTAGCTACGTGATGTGAGCAGTGTTTGTGTCTGTCAGCCCATGCGGCAGGTGGAAACACAATGAAGCATCTGGATGCATAGTAGGTGTTGGGCCTATGCCTGAGGCTGACAAGGACTAATAGTCACTAGTAGCTGCCTGGAACAAACTGAGCAAGGTTAAGAAACATGTGAACTCTGAGTTCAGCAAAATGAATAGCTGGAAACAATGCTGGAAACAAACCAGACAAAGGGTGTTTCACCGTGAAATCACCTTGTTTAAGACGTTTGATCAACCAGCCTTGAAAGCAGCGAGTTAGAAATTACCTGCTACAAAAGAGACTGAACAATGGCAGGTTTTCCAAGAGTCCTGTGATTTGAAACAGATTCCTCAGCTTGCCTGCAAGAGCCAGACCTCGCTGCTTTCTGAACATGCTGTAAAGCCTCCTTTAGGAGGTAAGGAAGAGGGTTCAAGTATCGTGAAGGTGCTTTTCTTTGCGTTCTGTGAGTAGAGTTCTCCAGTATCTGAATGCTTCTTACTGGGGAGTCTTTGCTGAAGTGCTGGCTGGACAGAAGGATAATCCTAGTGACTTCAGCGTAAATGCAATGCTTTGCATGTTCAAACATTAAATATTTTAAAGCAGAGGAAGAGGAGTGACTCTGGGAAGACTGGTATCAGCAAAAGATTTAAGTTCTAAGGGCTGTTGCAGCCTTTTCTTTGAGAAGCCCTCATAACTCTTCAGTTTATAACAGGGTTTTGATGTCCAGCAGGGGAGATGCACTGGGCTGCATCACACAGAATTTGGGGAACTATAAGCTGTTAATTGCTATCTCCATTCTCTCTCTTTCAGTCCTCGGGATAATTTTAGCAACTGCACAGGAACGCTCCATTGCACGCAAGTGCTCAGCATCCCTTGTTCCCAGCCTACCAGCCACAGCAGCTGTACTGAATGAGGTGAAAGAGAACAAAACTGTGGAAGAGGTCTTCTTTAAGGCAAAGGGTATAGATTATAGGTATAGGTATATATCCTTTTTACCTCCAAAGCCAAGCCAAACTTAGAAATAGGTCCGAAGTTTGATGTCTGACTGCCCTTGACCGTTATTTTAAGCTGGTGCACTCCTACTTTCTGGAAGTAGTTGGAGCTCCATGCTGAGCTACTTTGCTAACAACCAGTCAGCACAGCTTGTTTTGAGGGATGTCAGTTCTAATGTGTGCTGGTTTTGGCTAGGGTGGAGTTTATTTGCTTCATAGTAGCTAGCATGGGGCTGTGCTTTGGATTTGTGCTGAAAACTGAGTTGGTAATCCAGGGATGTTTTAGCTATTGCTGAGCAGCGTTTACACACAGCCAAGGGCTTTTCTGCCTTTCACCCCACCCCACCAGCGAGTGGGCTGGGGGTGCACAAGGAGTTGTGAGGGGACACAGCCAGGACAGCTGACCCAAACTGACCACAGGAATATTCCATACTGTATGATGTCATGCTCAGAATGTAAAGCTGCGGGAAGAAGGAGGAAGGGTGGGCATTTGGAGTGATGCCGTTTGTCTTCCCAAGTCACCATTACACATGATGGAGCCCTGCTTTCCTGGGGATGGCTGAACACCTGCCTGCCCACGGGAAGTCGGGATTGAATTCCTGAATTTGCTTTGCTTGTGTGCATGGCTTTTGCTTTACCTGTTAAACTGTTCTTATCCCATGAATCTTCTTACTTTTATCCTTCCAGTTCTCTCCCCTATCCTGCCAGCGGGGTACCGAGAAAACAGTTGGTTGTGTATGGCTTAGCTGCCGGCTGAGGTTAAACCACAGGGTTCCTTTTTGGCACCCAACGTGGGACTCAAAGAGTTCAAGATAATGACAGATTTGACTGGAATGTATTAGATTTCATTTGTAACTGTAATTGCTAAACAGCAGTCAACTGGCAGGCTCCTGTGCTAGCCACGGGGCTTCCTTGCCTTACTGTGTATTGGAGTCCAGCGCTTGTTAGCAGCTGTTCTTTGCTCTCTCTGCTCCCTGCACTGCTGCTGTGCTGTGCTGGGAATGCTCTGATAACAGCTCTGGCAGTGTGCCTGGGCTGGCAGACAGCCAGGCCACTGCTCCTGTTCCTGTGCTGACGGACTGGACACGCTGGCATTCTTGTGGGACTGTGACCTGTGGATGAGCCCACGTGAGAGTGGGACACCCAGAAGCATCTGGGGCCATGAATAAATCCATGCCTGAGCAGGTGTATCTCAAAGCATCTGTGGACATGGTTATGCCTGTGCTGCAGCAGGCGTACCTCTGAAGGGACTGTGAGCCAAGGATAAGTCCATGCTGGAGCCCCTCAAAGCATCCATGGCCATGGATGAGCTCATGTCAGAACGAGTTTACTGCTGAAGGGCCTGAGGCTGTGGACAAGGCCATGGTGGAGCAGACACACCTCTGAAGGCATTGTGGCCCATGGAGAAGGCCATGCTGGAACAGGTGCACCTCAAAGTTATTGTGGCAGTGGAGAAGTCTGTGCCACAGCAGGTATACCCCTGGAGAGACTGTGGCTCACTGATAAGGTTCCCCTTGGAGCAGGTACAGCCCTAAGGGACTGCAGCCTGTGGCTGAGTCCAAGTCGTAAGAGGAGCAAGGGGAGGACTTCATTGTTAATTTCAATGGTCTGATCCAAAAGGACCAGGAGTGGAGATTGTTGTGGAGTTACCTTTAAATTGTTGTAACCCATGATTTGAGTTGCATGTTATAGGAATTCCTGTAGGAACTACCTGAACCAATGGAGGACAAGCCTCACAAGAAGCAGTGCAAGTGCAACAGTTACCTCACCTGAGCTGGCTTTGATGCCCATTAACTCCACGTAACACATCACTTCTTCTGAGTGATCACCGTAACAGATGGAGCCCAAAGTCATGGGCTAAATTAACTCAGTGGATATTTTGTGGACACTTGTGGACATTTTACAGGGGTGGTCTACAGCCTAAAGGAATGGGATCTGTGTCATTACATCAAAGGATTGAAAGGGGAACAGTGGTTAATGAGTTTATATTGGATAGTGTGGGGCATGAAATAAATTGCATGGAATAAGAGGTGGATAATGTGCTGGTTTTGGCTGGGGTTAATTTTTTTAGTTTTGAAGGTTGCCATTTGTAATGATAGAGATTCAAAGGCTTCAAATCTTAGTGCTGATTTCTGATAACAAAAACATTGCCTCTGAACTCACTCTTTTTCACTCTTTTTCACTCTTTTTCTTCAAAAGAACTGTTTTAAATGGTAAAGTGAAGCACCCAAGAGAAGGATTTACAGTCAGGTGCTCTTATTAATATTTAATGTCATGATCATGCTCTCTTTTTTCAATAGGATGTTAAAACTGCTGGATGGATGCTCAAAACCCTCCAATATATTTAGGGCTGTGTTATTCTTGTGCTTTTAGTACTTCGCAGTTAAATAATATTTTTTAAAAAGCTTGTTCTAGGTACAAACCTATCCACAACTTCTTGGCTATATTGACTCCCAGCATGTTTTCAGTGCCTTAATTCCTACATATCATCTTCAGCTAGAAATGTAAGTAAGTAGTGAAGAAACATCTGTACATAAAGAGTTAGACCCATGTGAATTGATTGAAAGCTGCGTCACTGGCCAGGATTAAAGCCAGAAAGATAATTCAGATGTAAAATAAATCTTCCAATGTGAAATTTAGCTACAATTGCTTCAGCTTTGAAGGTGACTGATGATGTGTAAATGGTTACATGTGGGGATGAGAAATGACAAACTTCACAGTGTTTCAGACAAAGGCATAATAGCTTGCAGGTGAGGTTTCCATCTGGAAGCTGCAAAGTGGCAGATAGGGATTTCCACATGTGAGGTAAATTTGCTGGACTGCCTGCACTCTCTAGTGGCTTTAAAATGAGATCAGGCAGCTTTGTAAAAAGTCATTTTATTCCATCCTCTGTAAAAGTCCTTTGACTGTTCTGCACAAGGAAGCCTGGAAGAACAGAGTTGTCTCTTCTGGCATTTGCCTGTGAGTACTATAACTAAGGATGCTTGGTTTACCCATCACACCTGCACAGGGCTTGTGCAGGTAACCACCCATGATCCAGGCTTTGTATTCCAAATTCACGATGGGTACATAATGTTTCAGCATTCCATGGCATTCCTTTTAGCTAATCACTTCACCTGACACTTCTCAACCTTCATACAGTGCAATTTTAAATCAGCTTTTTATGCTTTTTCATTCACTAATATTCTGTGACTCCCAGCAGCTGGCACACGCTCGTTTCATTCTCCTTTTAAAGTCAAAGCCTCCGTAAGGCATGGACAGATGTTGATATCAAAACAGCAGCTGTGGCATCCCATTCTTCTGCTGAATGGAGAAGCAAAATGTTGCTGTTGGGGATTAATAGTACTTTAGCACCAACATTATTAGACAGAAGGCATGTTCCCTCTTACAGTCAAAACTTCACTTTCCTTCCAAGAGATGCTGCTGTTTTCCAAGCACTGGATGCAATGGATTGCAGTGCACCGGCTCTACAGCAGTGTCCACGTTTGAAACCCCTTATGAAACAGTTTGTAGAACTTAGCTGATAAAACTGCTGACAGGCTTTTGTGCTTTAGGAGCCTGGGGTGCTGGAGGATAATTAGTTTTATATTTGCCCTGCAGTGTTTTGTTCAGGTACAGCTGATCCCAAAAGAGATTGACTTTCATTCAGACACAGAGGTTTATTTAATATCAAAAGTAGTGGTAATTTTAAAAACTGGTCAGATGCACCTCAGTGATAGATTTTTAGATCAATAGATAGGTTCAGGCACCAGATGAGAACAGTAAGAATGCATTCAGGTCGCCCCAGAGAACATCAGCCATACCTTCATCAGCTGACTGCAGTTAGGCAAAGCTGAAAGGGCCCTACCATAGGCTGCAGCTAAAGGACTGTGCACTTGAGTTACTGCCATTTCCTTCTCCCTCAGTCCTAGCTGAAGGATGTTTGAGTAGTGCTTTATTTTGGGGTTGTTTAGCCTGGCGACAAGGAGGCTGAAGGGAGACCATAGCGCTCTCTAGAGCTACCTGAAAGGAAGAGGCTGTCAGTGGCAGCTTTCATGGCCACAGACAAGGTAATCCCTGTGAGGAAAGAACATTGCTCATTTGCGGTCCTCTCACATACAATAAATCAGTGGCCTATTTTAAACTGTTTATTTTTGTTCATTAGTAATTATTTTCCTTGGGGATCTCACACACCCAGGAGGATCCTTTCATCCCCTCTCTTACCCTAAGTCTCAGATACTGTCTTTGATCTTTGCTGATTGCTGATGAACCCTATTTCCCAACCAGTTATGAGAATACGATGACTAAAAATGGGTATTTTTGCCCTTTCACATAACTCCCAAGTAGCTGATGCAGAAATTTCAAATTGCAGGCACCCACACATTAGTTACACAGAAAGTTCCAGTGTAATTTGAGGTGCTACAGTACCCTGCCTCTCTTCCCTGTTCGATTTTTATGAATGAATTTGAGGAATCAGCACGCCTGTAAGAAACAATCCATCTCATGGACTGTCTACTTTCCCTTCTTTTTCTTTGGTGGGGAATAAGGATGACACTGCTGCGAATGTAACTGCACACTCTGTTCACTTTACATGCTATCTGCATTTATACCTATCTCAGGTTTTGTCTAAACTGTAACTTTCAGGGCAGGATTTGTTTTTTAATATTGCTGTTTGCACAAAAAAACTAACGTTTTGAGGCTCTGCTGGCCCCAAAGCACAATGTAATATACACAGCAAGATTATTGGGGAAAATGGAAAGATCACTGTGTTGCTGAAGTAGTTTTTCCTGTTCAAACAGAACTTGTCAGCTCACCAGTCTGTGTAAGATGTGCTACTTGGAGGAGCAGGAGAAACATCATTGTCAGAAAGGTCATTTCTGTGTGGGGAGCAGCTGCCAGCCTGGTCTGCAGGGACAAGAGCGCATCTGGCTTGGAAAAAGTGAGAGGCAGTTGAGGGAAAGCACTTGTTGTGAGTAGTCTGATCTCTGTAGAAGTTTACAGCCCAGTTCACAGCCATCTTCATGAGAGACAAGCCCATCCTGGCTGCATCTGTGTGTCCATGGTGACTGGCAGTGGTTCCAGAAACCCAAGCCTTTCCCGATTTGGTAGTCCTTTGTCCTCTTCGAGCAACAGGGGAGGGATGGAAACAGCAGGTAGGATGTCCAGGGCAGAGGGATTTGCTGCATGTTTTCAGAGTGGGTGGGCTGCCCATCTATAGTGGGCCCTCAACCTCGTACCCACATGAAGGGTGTGAGAGCATGTGAAGTCTTCACCCACAGACGGCTGCTGCGATAGTTTGCCCACTCCTGTGTGCTCTGCATCAGCTCCACGTAAGAAGGTAGGTAGGTCCTGGGCCAGTCAGCATCCTCCAGCAACTGCAGCCTTCAGGCACAGTTGAAACCTCAAGCTGGCAGGGCACTAATAAATGCTTTTCCTGAGGCAGGCTATTCACTGAGCAGGTGAAGGCTGGTGATGTTTAAAGAAAGAAAGTTCTAAGTAGAAGGGAACCCCATCCATTCCTCTCATCCCTGCCTCATGGAAAAGCAGGATCAAGCCACAGCTCTAGAGAGTGAGCAGCTGTGCTTTGGATGGATCCTGCCGGATAATCACGTACAGGACTGGGTGTGGGGCTGACACATGGAGGCAAATCTGAAAAACACCTGCTTGGACTACACCTCACTGCACAGAAACCTAGTAAAGGTCTGTCCTGTGCTTCAGCAGAAGTTCCTCTTAGCAAAGTTCAGCCTGGAAGCAATTTGACGCTCAGCTTCACCATCAGATTACAAGCAAAGGTGGTTGGGCTTTTAAAGCAATGTCAATCGCAGCAGCAAGAGGGAGCAGGGGGTGGGGATTGTGCCACAAACGATTGCTTATTTACTCCTAATCATTTTCTTCAAATACCATTGATGCTCAGACTTTATTTGCCCTAAGAGCTGTTTCTATTGGCTGCTTCTCCTGACCTAACACAATCCTGCTGGAACCAGTGACCTAAGACTTAGATTGCCATCTATTTACTTACCATGTCCTTTTTTTCCCCGTCACTCTCTTTTTCTCCATCTTCATTACTTGAAAGTTTCCAAAAGCCCACAAATCTATTTTATATGCTTGATTCTGACTTTCCCCTACTGTACTTAATTTTTCTTTTTTTTTTTTGCTTCCTCTGATGTTTTTATCCTCTTCTGCTTCTCTCTTTTCCTTTTATTATCTCTCACTCTTATGTTATCTACCAAGGTGCTATCAATGCTAATTTCTCCAATTGCCAGTTTTGGAGAGCTGAGTGTAAGAAAAACATGAGGATGACACTTGTTCATTTGCCATTGGTTCTGAGTAATAGATTTTTTTATATTTTATACATGTATTTTTTATAACAGCAGCAAATACATTTGCTAAATTGTGTTCCTTGAATAGTTCTCATTTGCTTGGAGATGTTCCACCTGTTGACTGTTAGTAAAATATAGACCAGTTAAATTCCCACTTCTTTATTAGGTGCTTCCTTCTGAAATCAAAGTTATGGTAAGGATTAGCATATGGCTGCAGGACTGCAACAAATACAATGTAAGTTTAGTCCTCTTCAGTGTTGAGAGTAAACACACACATTTCAGTGTAACCAAGGCTTTCACATTTTCTTAACACTCTTTAAGGAAGGAAGGTTTAGATTAGATATTAGGGGGAAGTTTTTTACAGAGAGAGTGGTGAGGTGCTGGAACAGGCTGCCCAGAGAAGTAGTGGATGCCCCGTCCCTGGAAGTGTTCAAGGCCAGGTTGGATGGGGCCCTGGGCAACCTTGTGTAGATCCAGACCTGGAGGTTGGTGGCCCTACCTGTGGCAGGGGGGTTGGAGCTCTATGATCCATGGGGTCCCTTCCAACCCAGACCATTCTATGATTCTATGATTCTATGATTCTCTTAAAGTCTCATGGCCTTGTTGTGGAGAGCATCAGTCTTGTTGCACAACTCGAGATCCAGTCCAACAACGTGTTCTGGTTCCTCACCAAGCCCTTGCATTTACCTGCCTCTGCGCGAGCTGTTTGGCTGTGTTCCCCTAGGATGTATTTGGGATCCCTGTCCCATTGATTAATAGCGGGTACCTCCCATTCCTGTGATAACTGCACACTCAGTGCCACCGACACGTGTCACTGTCAGAGCCAGAAGCCATACATATCCTAAACTGCCTGGCTTAGAGGGAGGCTGAATACTCAACCCCCCCTCATTACAGCATATATTTCGAACTAACACATTAATACACAGAATGCATATTGCTCTATTCTCCACTGACAATACCATATGTTGCTTTCTGTAAGCCAAGACCTCACATTCACGTCTGTGTTACACATGGGGCTATGCCTCTCAGGGACTTAATTGTTTTCTGTAGTGAATGGTTTGGTGCAGGCAGCATGCCCAGTGGCCTACATCAAGGTGGGTATTCATGCCATCTGCTTTAAGCACGCAAGCAGAAGTGCTGAGGAAGGAGCAACAGCTCCCTATGTACTCAGCAGAGAGGCTCTTCTGCTCCACTAAACAAAATATCACTAGGGAGAGAATTCGAGTGCTGAGCCCTAGCAGGCCAGATGTGAGACTTCAGTTCATTCCAAATGCTGTTTTGGAGAAAACTAACTGGAGCTGAGACAAAGCCCAGGAATGGTTGGGGATGGTCTGCTCCTGGGACCATTCCTGGAAGGCAGTAAGAATGTGGCTGCACCAGTTGTGGCTCTTTGCCTCACACAGTCCTCCAGTGTGGCCCCAGCACCACTAGTGCCACATGCCCTTTTGGTGCTGAACAAACAACACCTGCATGGCACACACAGCTCTCTTTTTATCCAGGACACCCCTGTGCTCCTTCAGTTAAATGTCTCAGGGATAACAACCTGGTGACTGTGACACCCTGGGTGTCTGTAGGGAGCAGGAACAAGCCTCTCATGTAACCTGCCACAGGCTGCTCCAGCAACTTGGCACTGAGTGGTTCTCCACAAGAAGACACTCCTAAAGCTGCCTGCACCAAGGTTTCCCACACAGAAGAGAGATGTGGGGGAGCTCAGCACAGGCGTCACCTGGCACAGGTGAGCTTTGGTTCCACCGCAGCACTAAGTGGCCTGTGCCTGCATCTACAGGCACAGGCAGGAGAGAGAGGGCACAGTGAGGTACCATCTTTCCCTGGGGGATCAATCAGGCTGACCTACAGTTCTTTGTATCCTCCTTGTTGCCTCTTTTTTTAAAATATGTGCAATGTTAACCTTCTTGCAGTCATCAGGGTCCTCTCCTGCTTGCTCTGATTTTCTGTTGGTGATAGTGACCTTGCAATAACACTGGCCAGTGATTTCGACACTCTGGAGTAACCACCACCCGACTCCATGCCTTTAAATGCATGTAACTTCTCTCAGTGGTGCCTAACTGCTTCTGTTCCACTGCCCTTCTCAGCCTGTGCTGACCCCTGCACAAGCCACATGTGACAACTGGCACAAAAAAGAAGGTGCTCGTTACTTCAGCCTTTTCTGGGTTGTCACTGTGTTGTCTCTCCCATCCATCTGTAAACTCATGTTGTACCTGTAGGCAACTCTTTTTACCTCCTTAGCCTTTATGTCCCTCACTAATTTTAGCTTTTTAGGCCCAGTTTTATCCCCAAGTGCCTGAGCAGTGATTTTCGCTCCTGCTTCTTGCGTTAGGATGGTCCTTGCCAAGCTGAACAGGCTGTCTGCTGAAGTTTCCTAGGCTGCCTTACAAGTGGATAGTTCATGTATGAGCTCTCAGTAAGCTCTCCTTAAAAAACATCTAGTTCTCCTGGGGATTCTTCCCCTTCACTGCTGGTTCACGCAGGCTATTTCCCGAGTAAGTCAGTCATTCTGCTTGCCCAGGGGCCTAACTCTGCTGCTCACCTTCCTGACACTTCTCATCTGCCACCTCACGGCTGCTGCAGCCTGAGCAGTGCTCTATGTCTGCTCTCCCCACAATGTCTTCCCCACTCCTCAGCAGGAGGTCAAGCCAGCATTAAGCAGAAGACCATGACTGCCTGCACCTTTTGCATTCGTATTAGGAAAATGTCACCTCTGCACTCTTACGAACCTCCTGGCTTGCCTGCCCACTGCCAGGTTGTTCTTCCAGCAATCAACCAGGTGGACAAGGGCTACAAGTGGGAGACTTCTAGTGTCAGAAAGCCTCAGCCCCTGCCTCCTCATAGCCTGCAGTCCATAGCACACACCTATCACAACATCCTCCTCACTCAGGTCCTGACCCAGACACTCTCAGCAGGCATGTCTCCAGTTTGATACTGGGGCACCGCATAGTCAACGAGTTCCTTAACATAAGGCATGATGCCCACTGCTCTTGTCTGCCAGTCCTTCCTAAATACCCAGCACCCATCCATGGCCATGTTCCAGCCGTGTGCATCACCCCACAACGACAGAGACTCTGCAACTGTGCCTGGCAGTGCCGCTGCTCCTCCTTATCACCAGGCACCACGCACCAGTGTACAGGCGCCGGAGGGGAGCCTCTGAATGTCCACCTTTGCGATGCAAGCAAAAATGGGATAGCAGCAAATCTGCCTTATTTAGGCACGTACTTTCTAGCTGCAGAAGGAGGCAGGTGCACCAATTTTCCACCATCAGTGAAAACAGAGCTGTACCTTGGGTGGCCTGTGGAAAGAGGCCCGTGTGTTTAACTCCCACCCCTCATTTTTTTCATCTAGATCACCAAGTCTCCTAAATATATCCAGGGCCATGTGGTAGTGTCAGATTGCAAGCAAGAGTTCCCACTGAACTCACAGGGGCTTTTTGAAAAAATCAGTGGCATTACTTTGTGATGAATACCAGCGACTGCTTAACACTTCCTACTGACAGCATTAGCCTTCCCATGAGATTAGCACATTCTCATGTCGACTGCTTTGAAGGGGTCAAGAATCACTATTAATGCAATTTTCATGAGCATCTAATGTGATGTTTGAAATCATTGCTGTGGCAGGTGTGATGCTTGTCAGGGAATTTGTCAAAAATTCTGGCGGGAGTTCCACGAAACATTTCACAGAGGACCTGTGTAAAAAAATTTAATACTCCCAGCCTAAAGAAACAGATTTTAAATATATGCCTATCTGCATCAGTGGAAATAGGACTTCTGAAGTACCGACACAGAGAGAAACAAACAAAGGTGCAAATAAAAGTCCCAGCTTGCTGCTGCTCCATCCTGTTTCCCAGCCATGGAAACTGCTGGTTTTCATCTTCAACGTGCCAGGATGATGGCCTGGCATGTTTTGGTTGACTTCAGGCACTCTCCATGCATATTTGGCTTTTCACGTGGAATTCATGGGATCCAATTTCCTTTTCAGACTTGCTAATCCCTCACTGTACAGTTCTTTTCATAAAAAAAAACCAAAACCAAACACCAAACAAGTTTCGATGGATTCACCATCTGTCAGATCCAGAGGGTATGACTCTTAATGAGTCAGTAACAGAATTCCTCCCAGTCTGTTTCCAGTTTCATTTGCAACCACGGATAAATCGCTTCTGCTCAGAGGCAACACGATGTCAGGGCTGACAGCAGAGCTGGCTTTTAACCTGATGCTTAAAACATACGGCTTCCACTTCTTGGGACTCTGACAGTTAGATTTTGCTTTGATGAGGCAAGAGCTTATAAAGCACTGAGCTCATGCTGGGTTAGCCCTTACTTTTCCAGGGATGCAGAAGGGCATGTAGTTATATGTAAGCCTAAAAGCCTTTCCAATTTATTTTTCAGCTTTATTTCATTAAATGACGGACAACCGATGCGCCGTTTTACATAATCTGTGGAAGGATTTGGTTCAGAAGTACTGCCCACCTTTTAGAGAAATGGACTCTCATAAGCCAGATTACAGTAGTGCATGAGAGAATTAAGGGGGTTTGGACCAAAAGTGGGGGTTTTGCACGTGGTTCCCTGCTTCCTGCGTGTGTCCTTCATGACCACCAGACGCTAGGTGTTTGAGCAGAGAGTTAACTCTCCAACCACAGGAACGTGAGCTGACCAGGGTGATCTGTCCTTCCTCTGAGCCTGTCTGCAGCACTTTACAGAGGTTTCTGCTTGGCAGGCCGGCAGGCAAACGACTCCATCTTGACATGTTTGTCTGAAGATACCGTGTATCAAGAGCACCGCAGTATCTTGTGGGTACTGCTGTGCCAAGTCCTTGATTTTTACACAGCCAGGTTTCCTAAGTAGTTACAACTTTCATAGGGCAATAATGACTTGGAAAGCCTTGTAACATGGCAAACCATCTTTTCAAGTCAGCAAATGTCAGAATTCCAAATTGCACACCACCACAAACCCAAATAAAATTTGAAATTGTACAATAACAAGTCTTTCCCCCAGCCTCACCACCCCACCTCCCTTCCATTTTGCACTGCCACTGTCGTTCAAGCACATGCTTGGCCCTGATTTGGAAAGCAGCACATCTAAATGAGCTTCCTCAATCTCACCTCTGGACGCCTACACAGAGGTTAGTGAGCAGCTGTCAGTTTTAATGGCCGCAGAGCTGCTCGGGGCACACAAGGGTTTAGCATCGCGCTGAATCCCACACATGCTGCTGCTGACTCTATCAGAGCCTTCGTTTCAGTCAAATCTCCTTAGATCTTTCTTTTGACAGCCAAAGGCAGCAAGGAACTGTTCTCCTGCCAAAAAAAATATTTGAGTCCCTGCTCAAAAGCATGAAAAAGCTGGAGATCTTAAAAATAGAGAGGGGGAAAAAATAACGTCAAAGACCACGTGTTTCTTACAACTGCATTTTCAATGGGTCTGAAGGGGGTTTGCTGGAATTCATATATTTAGCATCAGAGAGAGGGAGCGCAATCATGCAAAACGTGAGCTCAGATGATTACTTTGGTAAAGTTACACGGATTTAAAACAGCCTGAGGTGTGAAGTCTTGGGTACCCTCCCCAGTACTGCTGCCAGCTCTGCCTGTCAGGCAAGGAACGCATCATCCCACGGTTTTGTCAGCTTCTCTCCGCAATCACAACCATCCACACCCTTTTCTAGTGCTAATACTGTAACTCATCCTACTTGTTAAGCAATTCATCTCCTAACACTTGACCAGGAGGATGGCGTGGTTGATTCCTTACTAATAAATTCCAATGTTACTTTCATTTTGATAGGATTTTACAGAAGAGTTCAACAGTGTTGTCCCAGTTTACAGATTCAGATAACCAAGGTAATAGGTAAATAATTGGCTAAAATTCACCCTGCTGCCAGGACAGCCAGGAACTAAAGTCCCTCCTAACAGTGTTCATGTGTATTGTGAAGGATGTCTTCTGTTGAGATGTTGGACTAGGGTCTAATCAGGATCTCTATGTGATCTGTACATGTAAAGGGAAGTCCAAAGCAAGCACCAAAAAAACTCCAACCCAACAAACAACTAACACTGCATTGAGAGCTGAGATAGGTACAGGCAGATAAATGAACAAAACAACTGTCAGGACAGTGAAAATGGCTGGGGAAGGAATGTTATACAGGGATCAGAAAACTATGGAATATATCTGAAATCGTGTCTTCTTTCCAAAGAAAACCAAACAATGTTGCGAGAAGAGGATCAGCTTATGAACAAAAGGGGGTTTTAAGGCAACACACAGCTTGTTTAAAATTGTTTATGGTGTTAAAATCCCAATTTACAGCTCCTGCTTTACATTTTCTAAACTAGAAGGTTTCTTATAGTCCCAACCTCATATTATCAATATATACTCACAAACTCAGTGAACTGATGTGATCCAGGAGCCGGGGTTTTGTCTTGGCAGAGGGCAGAAATACTTTTCTTACAAAATAGTCCCTAACCACCTACCTTGGCACACTGACAATGTACCATTCTGTGGAAGGAAAAGGTTTCTGAGCCGTGAGAACTACATGGAAGTGTGTAAGAAAAGATTTTGGCATTACTATCAGTGCTCTTCCGAGGTTTCAGCCATTACATAAGCTGCTGCTACTATAAACAGTATTTGCTGATCTCTTCTGCATATTCAGCTAGGAGATTTCCCTCAACCCAATGCAGTGGCATTTCTCAACTTACATACCAACTGTGCTTGTAAGCAGAGTTCTATCAGAAAAGGTTGCTTATCAAGAGTTTAAAGCATCGTAATAGCAATGGAGAACAAACTGCTAAACCCTGCAGGAAGCTGAAGCCCTCGTGCCTACCCCACAGCACTGACTGAGACAGGAAGAGTTCTTGGTTTGGGGATTTGCTCCTTGTGTTACTCTCTTTTTTAATGCAACCACAACTTTGTGTAAAGATTATAACTAGCACTGACAAGGCTGGATCTTCTTCTGCCATAGCATCAGATCCTTTTCTGCCTCACTGGCCATCTGGCCCCATGGCTCTTACAGTCTTGTCAGCACAGCAACTCGGTTTCCTTTAAGAATCCATCTTTTCCCAATTTAACCTACCATCTTCTTGAGAGATGAGCAAGGGATTTGAATCCTTCTGGGCTGAAGCAAATCTGTGGTTTGCGTCTCCCACTTCCTGAGTGAGGCTCCCAACCATTAGGCTATCACATAAAAGTCCTAAACCATCTCACTGTGCATCTTGGTTGGACTGAAGTCCCCCAGGAGATTCAGGCACTCATCCACCTCTGAGCGCCAACAGAGAGACAGGCGCTAACGCCCAGCTGCTCAGGTCTGGGGGAGTTCCTGGCACATGCACAAAGCACTTAGCAGTTTTCTGGAAGAGATTTTCTGATATATGCCATGTATCGACAATCTCAGAGCAGTAAAATCCTGTAAGTGTTCCTGCTCGCTGATGAAACACAAAACATTGAGTTTACAGCTGGACCAGTTCTTTGATCTAGTTCACAACATCACCTGGCAAACAACTGTCCAAACACACCTTAAAGGAGAGAACGAGGCTGTTCCATGAATCTAAACAGGGATTCAATTAAACATTTGATCTCTTGAAAGCATAATGGCATGCCTAAAATCCACCCAAAGCCTTCTTNTTGGGTCTGTGTGGGCCCCCCCCCCCCATCCCCAGTATCATATTACTAATCACACCAACTACATTTTGCATTACTGTGAAATCATTTCCAGTCTGTGATGTCATGAAATCCAGTACTAGGGAGAGATGGTCACAATAATGACAATCTACACACAAACCAAACAAACCCTCCCTGCTTCTCATGACGTCAGTCTCCAGCATAGCACATCCCGCAGCTGAACTCCTCTGTGGTGTTTCTTCAGGGAATCCTTCTAAGAGCTGAGCTCGACAGCATGATCTGATCAGAAATTATGTCTGTCTGTGATTGTGTTGGGCCAGCAATGAGGAAAACAACCCAAAGCCTTTTGTTAGCTCTCTTGAGTCTCTATTAACTAACGTACAGCATGCCTCTAGCTTCTGAGGCAGCTATTAAAAAGGCAGGTTGTTTTTGTGACAGCCAGCTGTTGTGACAATATTCTGTGAAAGTATTCCTTCTAGCTGGCTGGGGATTTGGTGTGAATATTTCCCATTTAATGTGCTGTGTCCCATACTTTTTATTTGGGGCTTACATATAAAAAATATTGAGTAGTCTGCTTGTCGGTCAAGTCTGGAGACTTCTAGAAAATTACAGATTTCTCTCCTGATGATAGAATCATAGACTACTTTGGGTTGAAAGGGATCTCAAAGATCATCTAGTTCCAACACCCTGCCATGGGCAGGGACACCCTCACTAGACCAGGTGTGGTGGTTTGACCCTGGCTGGAGGGCCAGATGCCCACCAAAGTGACTCTATCACTCCCCTTTGCAGATGGGCAGGGGAGAAAATCTATATTGATGAGGCTCAGGAGTCAAGATAAGGGCAGGGAGAGATCAGTCCACAATTAGCATCCCGGGCAAAACAGAATCAGCACAGCATAAAGGAGAGAAAACTCTCTGATTTATTACACTACACTGCACACCCAGTGACACCAGAGTTGGGCAATGAGAAGTGTAGCGAGATCTTAAAGCACCTTCCCCCACCCCTCCCTTCTTAACAGACTTCACTTTAGTCATGATTTCGCTCCCTTCTTCCCCCCTGCCCCCATCGTGGCACAGGGATGGGCGGGGGTGAGGGAATGGGGGTTTTGGTCAGTTCCTCACGAGCTGTTTTCCTTCTTGGCCAGCGGTTGGTATTCCTCACACCCTACAACTGCTCCAGCATGGAGTCCCACCCACGGGAGACAGTCCTCCACAAACTTCTCCAACGTGAGTCCTTTCCCACGGGGTTTCAGCTCTTCACCAGCTGCCCTGGCGTCANTTCTCTATTTTTGTTTGGACTTCTCCAACATTAGTCCTTTCCCACAGGGCTTCAGTTCTTCACCAGCTGCCCCAGTCTGGGTCACTGCTATGGGGTGCAGTCATAGGATCATGGAATGCCTCTTCAGTCTCAGGCCCAGACCGCTTCAGCTTGGTCCTCCATGGAGTCACAAGCCTCCTCCCTCAGCAAACCCACTCCAGAGTGGATCTCTCTCTTGCTCATTTCTCTGTGTGTCTCTCTCCATGGACTGCAAGTGCTGGCAAGGGCTTGCTCCAGCGCGGGTCACAGCATCTCCTGTATGTCTTCACCTGCTCCATCGTGGGGCCTCTCCACGGGCTGCAGGTGGGGTCTCAGCCTTTTCCATGGGCTGCGGGGGGACACCCGCTCCATCATGGGTTTCTCTGTGGGCTGCTGGGGCATCTTCCTCTCCAGCACCTAGAGCGCCTCCTCCCTCAACTTCATTGGCTTTGGTGTCTGCACAGCTCGTTATATCTTCTCACTCCCTTCTCTGGTGGCAAAAAGCAGCTGCTTGTGGTTTTTTTTTGATTCCCAGAGGTTCTATAAACATTGCTGTGGGCTTGGCCTTTGTCAACAATGACTCTGGCCTTTATGCTCTGTTGGGCCTGCAGAGAGTTTCTGGCTGCTTCCTGCAGAAGCCACCCCTGCAGTCCCCCTCCTCCTCCAACAGAACCCACCCACACAAAACTACACCACCAGGTTGCCCAAAGCACCATCCAATCCAGTCCTAAAACACCTCCAGGGATGGGGCTTCCACAACCTCTCTAGGCAACCTGTGTGTGTGCTTCACTACCCTCATAGTAAAGAATTTCTTCCTAAATTATGTTCTAGACATGTAAGCCGGCCTGCTCATGGAGAACTGCCAGGCTTGAGGGGACACATTCTTGTAGCACAAGGTAACTTCACTCCTGATTCTACAACCTGAAACTGTTTCTTGCTCTAGTGCTGGGCTGGTCCCCAATGGTCTGTCTGGGGATACGGACTGGTCTGCACCAATCACACCATATTGTCCCAATCTCGATTAAGAGCACCTGCAAGTTAACATGTGTTTCATTTTTATCTTGAGCATCCAAGAAGCCTGAGCTAACACGGAAGCTGACCCGCTGCACTTATAAATCCACTGCTATGTCCACGACTAACTGGATTAACTACATAGGCCACTTTTATTATCATTCAATTTCAGCAACCGCAGCTCACTATTTTATTTAGTTGCATTACCTGGACCGTGGTACTAGCGCTTCACAGCTTGCCCTGAGGCAGACACACACCGCCAAAGAGGCTGTGCGCAGCTGGCCACGCTGGACTTCCCTCCCTCTCCTCATCTTTGTCCATGACTATGACTATTACTGGTTTGGGCTGGGAACGACTGATCTAATTAATTACCAAAATCCTCCAACTACTGTCCGGCCTCATCATGAGGATCTTTACAGCAGAAAGCCAAGTTGTGAGGAGAATTTTCTTTGCTTCAACACGTGCCATTACGCATGCAGTGAAGCATAAACAGTAATATTCTGACGCGGCTCCTTTCCCCCCACCTCAGGTTTGCTCGGCACCCAGACAGCTCCCACCATGTCCCAAGGAAAGGGGCGCTTCCTCCTGCAGCCCCTGACACCAGGCCAAGGCTGATGGCATCCCCCAGGGGCTTTCACCTTCATCCTGGTGAGAATTCCAAACGAGAACGCTTAAAAGGTGGGATTATCTCGCTATAAACGTGAGGGCGAGCGCCAAACTTTTCTGCTACAGAGTAACAGACCGGTCCCTGTGATGGAAATGTCCCCTCCTGGCACCCAGCGCTCTAGAAAACGTCACCGCGAGCTTGCAGTGCTGCCCCTGTTCAAACGACCACGGCACCCGAGCACTGCGGGTTCCAGGTATGCCGGACGCTCGGCCAACGCGCTCCCAGCAGAGCAGTGAATCCATCAGGCCGGCGGGCGAGGCCGGCAGCCCCTCCCGCCTCGCACAGAGCGGGGCTCCCCAGCAGGGACACCCAGCGCCGCCACCGCGGCGGGCTGGGGGAGCTGCCCGCCCGTTTCCCCGCCCTCCGTCTGTCCCTACTTCGGTGCCGGGAGAGCGGGGCGGCGGTGGCGCTGCTTACGTGGCGACCACCCTCCCGAGGGCTGGCTGACAAGACCGCTTCCTCCCTCCCGTCCCTCCTC
>VZTU01024226.1:0-65772 GCA_013400835.1 Zapornia atra | reverse complement strand
GTGCTCGGCTGCCGGCGGGGGAAATGCGTTGCCGAGCTGCGGTCGGGAGAGAGGTCTGCTGGCTGGCCATCGCGGCGGGCCGTGGGGAGAAGGGGGGAGTGTGTGTGCTTGCCCTCTTCGGCTTTACTTACAAGGGGTGCAGCCCTAGCCCGTTTTTTGGGGGAGTTGCCCGGTTTCTATATGGGAATGGTCTCGCATCCTTTCCGCGGTTCCTCTCCGGGGTGGTCTGTCAGTGTCAACAGCCCACACCGTAAGCTTCTCGTTTCTGGGGGTTCTGGGAAGTCAGGAGCGAGGAGGAGATCGTGCCTGGCTTTCTGAACTGGAAATGCCTCTCTTCTGATTCCCCGCACGCTTTCGCTTTTCATTGGGCACTGAAGGAATGCTTTTGGGACAAAATGAGGTCCCAGATGAGATGGGCTCTGGTCAGATGAGATGGCACCTGCTTTGGAAGGCTTCGGGGTTCAGTAATAGCAGAACTGAAGACGAATTGCTGCTCTTCAGGCTGCCTTCCTATATGCGTTGCATAACTTGCAGGCAGTAGGTTCTGGTAAAACTTTACAGTTGTCCCAGAGAACTTGAAATGATCAGAAGTGTTGCTGCTAACATTTGGGATGGGTTTCTGTGCCAACTGTATCCTGAATAGCTCCAGAATTTTGGTTGTGCATTAGCCTCAGCTGCCATCCTGTCAGGCAGCAATCTGAATGATATTCATCATCCAAGATGGGCTGCACGAGGTTATTCAGAGTCCTTGGTCTCTCTCCTAGTATGTATAAAGAAAAAAAAAAGGAAATCTTTCTTCCTGTGATCTTCCTATCTAAAAGCATCATGACAAATTGAAAATTAGGTTTGGTTTCCCTCCACATAGTGAACATCTATTGCTTAGACATTGAATATTTTTTGAATTTTCTGGCTCTTAGGGGCACACTTGCTGTGGTGCAATTCGTAGTTTTATTAAGGAAAAAAAAGTTAGTGAGTCATAATAGGGGTTGTCAGAAATAAAATTAGCTCCATCCTTGACAGGGCATGCTGGTTTTCCTGTACAGTAAGGGACATCTTTTTCAGATTGTGGTTTTCCTCCCCCATGTTGGATGGTTTTATTTTCTTTTTGAAATGCTAGCCCCCCTTCCCTGTTTTATTATTATTTTAGTCAAGACTGGAGTCTGCAGAATTGTTAATAATGTTTGTTGTAATGTTCAGGTGACAAGAAAACTAAATTTGAATATGAGGTGGTAGAACAGATATTTTCCTGGCAGTTTGTAGTAGGTGTGTTTAGTGGTAGCTACTAAAACCTTCAAATTTGATGTCTTTTTGTGTATGTAAAGCTTCTTGCATTCTTTGTTGACCTTAACTGGTTGCATGGAGAAATTTAGGGGGAAAGGAGAGGAAAGGGATGGATAGTTTGCCTGGCTCCTGTGTATCTTGTAGAGAGGTACACGGGCATTTTGGAATTGTCTTACAGTGGTGCAAATAAATGACACTGGTATTGCAGAGGGATATGAGACCTGTGTCAATACAATTAATATATAAACCACAGAAATAGACATTGGGAGCTGGGAGCTGTTCTTTCGTATGGCTGTACATCTCTAGTGTGGTCTGGGAAGAGAGATCTCTCTTTGGCTTCTGTCTGTATCAGGAGTAGAGATAGTGGTTCTGATGGTGCTCTGGTGAGCTGAAGTAAGGGCTGAGAAATGTTCTGAGGATTTTGGAGCGCAAACTCACTATATTTTTAAAAAACAGTATTTTCTCCTTTTCAGCAGAGGTTGCTCTTCTTTATGTGATAGAGCTTATGGCCAGAAACAAAACATTACCTTAAGCTGCTGTCACTGAAGCATCACAAGAGGCTCCAAGAGTCCAATTCTAAAAAGCTTTAATTTACAAAAGCAAGAAAGAAAAAAGTTGTGGTTCAAAACTGCTCTCATACAACAAACTCTACATTAAATCCCCCACCAGAGGGAGCCTGGAGAACTTCATGAAGGCATTAGAAACTGGTGGAACTTTTAGCCAGCTTCTTCCCTTCCTTTCTGTTGGAGCCCTCTGACTATCGTTTGACTGCCCTCCGTGACCAAGAACTTCTTAGTGTTGGTGTAAGGAGGTCGCTCAGTAACGTGAGGCTGCGGTGACAGCGTGAGCTGCTGAAGCGTAAGAGTGCGGTGGTGGGGTGTTATGAAATGCTTCCTACCTGCAAACCAGTAAAAACTTCTTAACTCTGAAGAATTTTATGCATTTTTGAAGTCTCTTTCCTGTAGCTCTCTGCCAACTGCACGTCAAGAGATCTGCTCCAGAAATAGGGGTTTGCTTGCATTTAATAAATGAACGACTGTGTTATGGGCAGTGCCGCGGTGCTGTAAAAGCCGAAGCAGTGATGGTTACCTATAGGACTTCATTCCACCCTGGCTGATAGAGTGCTGGTCTGTGTTAATTGTGTCTGTGTGAGAAAATGGCCATTTTTCTCATGACTGTGATTTATAAAGGGCTGCAGTTAAACTTTCAAGGATGAAAACCATGGGATGCATGTGGAAATGAGGAGCATGTCTCATTTGTCTGTCTTGTCTGTTTCTTACCATTTTCTTTAGAGCTGTTTTGAGAGAGAAAAACTCTCCTCCCCAGCAATTAGGACAGAAGGAGATGTTTCTGGAAAACAAAGATCTCTCAAGGACAGTCCAAAGTCCTCTTTTTATTGCAAATGTTGAATAGATTTTTAGGGTTGGAAATGGGTTTCCCTTCCCCGCCTTCACCCCAGTGTAAATACAAAATATAGGCAATGCAAAGGAAAAAAAAAACCCACCCCCTGTTCATTATAAGATGAGAATATGCTTAGATCTTTTCAGGTCTGAATTTCTAAATATGTAGTTCATAAGAACTATGGCTATTGTTCCTTCTCCCCCCCCTTCCATGCCCACCCCTTCCCGAGCAGCTCTGATGTCCCTGACTCTTCAGGAATTTGGCTGAGCCTGGTGTCAGGAATGCAGTGTTCAGATGGATATTCATTACAGCAAATGTGGGCAAAACTAAAACATTTAGGAAATTGGATCGTCACGTGTGCTCAGTAGTTTGCATGAGCTTAGCTAGCAAAAATGTCATTGGTGGAAAGCATCTTGGACCTTTTGCATCTGATGATGCAGCCTGTTGCTGAAGACTGACCAAAACCACTTGGTGTGGCATTGAGGGCCAACAGGGGTTATAGCTGGCCCTCAGTGCCAGAGAGGGCATAGAGGACTACAGCACCTCAACAGCCTGGTGTTGGCTGCTGTAGTACGTCCACTTGGCAGGAAAGCCAGGTTCTTCACTTGGCTCATCTGTGGCCTGTCCTGCCAAAGCCTGAGGACAGGCCAGAACTGAAGCGCCCAAGGTTGCAGCTAGGCTCAGCCGCAGGCAAGAGCACGTGCTGCCGTGAGAAGGGAGGCGGTGAGCGTTCAGAGTGAGCGCTGGAGCTAAAGGCAACAGATGCTAGAAAGGGTAGTAACAAATAGCTGTGTTTGCAGAGTCACTTCTTTCTTAGACTCTGGTTGGTCCAGTGCCTTAATTTTCCACTCGCTTTCTTGTCTGAACCCATTGAGCAGATGTGTTTCCACAGCTCCCCGGTCTGCAATGGGAGCAGTTTATCCTTCTGTCATCTGAGGGTGCTGAAGGTTTCAAGCCTGCAGCTGACTGTACGTGGGTGTTAGCATGGTGTTTCAGGTAGCGTGCTGTTTGGATAGCTTTTTCAAGAACATTTCTGCCCCAGTTGTGGAGGGAAAGCTGTTTGAGCTATGCAAGAGTTCAGGAAGTGGCAGAATGGAGCTTGCTCCTGCTGAGTTGATCTCTATCTTAATGTACAGTCATTAACTGGACAATTAGATTCTCCCGTCTTGAGCACCATCTATTCTGCACGCTGAACAATTAATGATCAGCTCTTAAATGTTTTGTTTTCTTACTCAGTGTGTGGCTTAGGCATTACTTAATGGACACACTACCCATTTCAGTGCTTGTGAAAGCAGAGTTACTTCTTAGTACTACTCTGTGTGTGTGTGTGCTCTGTTACAGTCAGGTCTACAATGCAATGGAGACCTGACTGGTTAGGTCCCTGGGTTTCTCTCTGACCCCTGTTTTTGCTGGTATGTGATGTATTGTCACAACATAAGCCTGCTGCTCAGTGCTTGCTTTCTACTCAACTGTCTACAGGGTGGGGTTATTTTGGTTTTTTTGTTTTGTTTTAAGGCTGTGTTTGAACATGACATATGTGGTGTTCCTGGTAGCATCTTTTTGCTGTATATGTAGGTCATTTTCTGAGCAGAGGAATCCAGATTGTACGCAGAATTAGGCAGGAGTGAAAAGTGCTGGCATATGGTTCCGGGCTCCCCTGGTGGGACTGGTTTGTACTGACAGTGAGGTCCAGTAGCAAATAACAAAAATAACCAAATTTAACCAAAGGACCTGCATCATGTACTACCAGCTCCATAGCATCTTTACAGTGGTTAAGTAAAGCTTCACTGTATCAGCTGGGCTGCCATGTATGCTGTAAAAATACTGGAAAATAACCAGTATGACTTGTTGCCTATTAAAGGTGAAGATGTGTGTTTTGTGGTGGGGTCTTTTTGTAGGGTGGTTTTTTTGTTTGTTTTGTTTTGTTTATGTACTACTGAGCTTTTTGAGGTCCTGTGTTTTTTTATGTTGGAAAAATTTAGATTCAATTCTTCCCCACTTCCCCTCAACCCCCCATGGGAAGCTCCAAAGCTTTAGTCTGTTATAAATTAGTGTCCACCAGATTTTTTAAAAGGACTTTATACCTTAGTACATTTTGCGGGGGGGGAGAGTAACCCTCATTCCCCAAGTATGCTGTGCTGCTTCTGGCAGATGCTTGTAATTTTCAGTCCAGAGATTCACAGGCTTTTTTTTTTTCTCCAGAGATGGTGGTTTGTTAGTATAAACTTGTGGTATGGTTGGAGGAGAATGAAGAGACAAATAGCTGTGGTGTTGGAATTCACTCTTGTACCACTGTTGACCAGAGATGCTCACCCAAGTTTCCAAGATCTTTGGCTGCTGACACTACTGTGTGTGCTCAGGGTTGGATCTCTACACTTTAAGAGCTTAATCTGTTGTGCACAAGCATCTGGGAGGATACATAACCTTCTGGAGCCCTGATCTTGTAGGGTACCAGGAGTACATTAAGATGAAAAACTATCTTTTGAAGACCTCTAGTTTTGTGTGCACTGGACAGGATACACAGTGCTGCGTGCTCATGACACTGTCATGTCAACATGGACTGACTCCATTCTGGTTTTGTCTGATGATGTGATACAAAAAACCAGCAATCCATACATAAATATTGCTACCTTTGGTGCATATTTAGTGGTGATTTCAGAACAAAGTATTAAGCACAGATAGTTATATCTAAGAGAATTTTTTTACTTGGTTCTTCTGGAAACTGTTGAAAGTCATGAGCAAGGAGTTTCCTTTTTAAATTTTTGTTTTAGGTTTGTTTTGGGCTTTTTGCTGTTGTTCAACTTACAAAAATAATCTCATAGCTCATAAGCCTTGAAATTGATTTTCTGTCTCTAAAACACGGGGATCTTGTAAAATAGTTTTCCCTGTACTTGGGTAAACTGTTCTATTGAAACATAATTCCTGTTGTATTTTAAGTATTTTTGTTCATTTTGGGGAAAAAATACAATGCATCCAGTTCATACATGGCATAAAATTGAAACTCTTGTGATCCTCTTGCTTCTTATAAAAAGACAAATTGAAGGAAGCTCGCAGAGTTGAACACAAGTGTTTCCTTACCTATCTTGAAAAATTCATGTGGGTACCCACAGGCTTATTTTCAAAATGCTTTGTTTGCTACAGGAACAAGAAACCATTGGCATCCACTTACCATGATGTTAAAGGTAGCAAATCATTCAGCTGGAACCCTTGAATTTGAGTGACTTGTTTACCTGAAGCATATACTGGTCCCATCAGCAGAGGAACAAGGCAGGACATCTAAGGAAGAATTGAGGTTTTGTATCTGACTTGTACAATCAGTGTTGCTGGTGTGAAGCTTGTGAAGAGGCTGGGTCAGGTGGGACAGTTATTGGAGCTGCTGAAGGCCTAAAACCAGTGACTGCTCAGGGGAACAGAGCTCTCCCAGTTACTGGAGCTGCTGAAAGCCTAAAACCAGTGACTGCTCAGGGGAACAGAGCTCTCCCTTTGTTTTCTCTTTGCAGTGATGATGTCTGTGAAGAAGTAGCAAGAGAAGGAGTTATTAAACATGTTGTAGAGATCTTGTGTGTAGAGAGCTCTGCATGAGTGTGTAGTCATTTCACTGCTTCAGCTAAACTATCTTTCTGTAGGTCTTCTGATGCAGCTTGAATGCAGACTCTTAGAATGTATTTTTCTTATAATTGAAGAAATGAAGCTTAAAAAACATGCTTTCCTGTCCTTTCCTTGTCTGTTCTACCTCTGATTTGTTGGAAGTCTTAGACATGTGGTTTTATTGAGGACTTATTTGAAGCAAATGCCTGTTCTCAAGGTGAGTTTTTCATAGGTGGTTGATGTTGACTGTTCATATAGCCAGACACCGAAGTTGGATTTCTTAGCTCAGTGAACCTGCCCCTTCTTCCTTTGCAAGTCCTTTATGGACGTGCTGCCTTCATGGATGAAAATTAATGCTGTGACCTTGCTTCCCCCCCCCCCCCCATCTTGCTGTGCCTAGGCCACAGCATGTTTTCAGCCATAGTTGTAGCAAACATCCCCCTGCCTCCTCCTTGGTTGAGTCTCTTATTTGGCCAAATAGCAATTATGTTTAAAGTCTGCCTTTGCTGCAATTGGGGACAGACTTGTGTCTCCTGTTCCTTCCTTCAAGCATTGAGTATTTGTTTGTGTGCCCTAGGGATTGCTCCTGAGTTGACTTTCCTTGGGAGTTCAGCCATCTCTTTGCATGGCTGTTGGGCTTGTGGCCTTGGGCACTGAAGCAGTTGTGTGAATTAAACCAATGAAACAAAACCAACCAAACAAAAAGTGTATGTTTAACAATACATGCAACTCTCTACCCTGGGCTTGTCCTTTAAGTGTTCCTCAGGATTCCTCTCCCCTTTTCCCTAGAGGTGGGTCTTCCAGTTGCGTATGCTCAGGAGCTGTCACCCCAGCTTCTCTACTTGAACTTTTCTTCCCCTGTTCTTGATTTTTCCAGACTCTGGAGAAGGTTTACCTTCCATTGCTAAGCTGAAAGGCTTCTTGGCTCTCATTAGAGGTGATGTTTTCCAGAAGCACCTGGCACCTACCTTGGACTTGACATTCACTAGTGAGCATTTTACATTGACAAGTATGTTCTGCTCCTGAGGGATGAGGCAATTTCAGGGCAAAATGATTTTCTAGGCAGTGTGGAAAACTGTGGTGATACCTGATGCTTTTAGCACATGGGCTGGCAGGCGTTCTGTGTGGCTGAATGGTTGTAGGGGACAAGCAGGGTTTCCCTGGAGGCTGTTACTTCAGGCTTCAAATTTGGAACTTTCTGGTGTCTCTTCAGCACTGTGTATTTAAGGTCTGAGTTTTCACAGGTCTCATGCCAACCAGTAGCATTGAGGAGATTGCAGATCTCATCAACAGCCAGCCAAGCGCATACAGCTGGGTGATTGGTTGTCTCTGAGGCAGTAATGGAGTGACTGTCATTTTCCAGATGATAGACACAAGAAAAAGTAAGATGCCAGAAATGCTGGAGAACCTGCTGTGTAAACAAAAATGTGTGTCCAAAATCCGATTCATTTGGCAATAGTCTATATTTTCATACCCTAGACAAAATTAAGTAGCTTTAGAAAGCTTTAGAAAGTAGCAGCAGCCCTAAGACAAGAGTTTTCCAGCCTTTCTCCAGAAGTGGGAGTTTCTGCAGGCCAACATGCTCTGTCTTGGACAGAAACAAGGAGTAACAGCCCTTGTATTTTCCTTCTGTTTTGGTCAGGAGCCTCATGTGTATGGTTTTCTCCACTGTTGCTTCTCTTGCAAGCTTTCAGGAAAGCAAAACCAGTAATTGTGGTTTTTATGGACCTATGGACACAACCACTTTGGGAAAGGGAAATTACTTTCCATCACATGGAAGGGTGTATTAGCCATAGCTCTTCTACTTTCCTGTCCTACTGTGGAACCCCAGGAGGATATGTTCTGAGTTGGGAAGAGCAGAGTGCAGTGTGCCTGGTGTTACACACATTAAATTGACCATGCTGTGGCCTGTGTGGGCTTGTAAACTGGGAACATGTTCCTACCAGTGCTGCTGTGAGAGAAACATTTGTTGAAATGATCACTGACCTGTGAAGGTCTTTAATTTCTGATTGCTTCTAAGACATCCCTGTTCTTTCTTCCAAATATTTGTTATGTGCCAGAATGCACATACAAAGCCTTGAACCATCTACCTACAAATATTTCTCCTCTGAATTGCCTAGACCTTTATCTCTTATTACTTACAACATTTCCATTTCTCTAATCTCTTTTCCTACCTGGAGTTTCCAGACAAGAAAAGCTGATATTGAAAATTAGGCTCACCAGGACTCTGTGGAGTTCCTGAGAAGTCCTAAAGGAACAACAACTCTGTGCTGTTCTTTTAAATAAATACACTTTCCTGTCTTGCTTAGTAACTTCTGATAGTTTTCCAGGGTTTTTTTTTTTTGTCATCTTAACACTCCTACTCTTGGTTCACCAGGTAAGACCTTTGAACTTAGGGCTCCTTGGAGGCACCAACATTTTGGAATGAGTAGATTGCACCCCTAATGAATTGGTGGATATAGGATCTGGGTGGTTTGTTGGTTTGGAATTTTTTTTTCCATGTTGATTGTTCCTCTTGGACTGTCATCTTCAGGCAGATACAGTCATAAAAACCTTAAGGAAGTGTCTTTAAATAACTTCATGTTGTTATGGCTGATGCATTACTATCAGAGCAGTGCCATCATGCATAAGCTATTGATCACATTTATTGTAATCAAATAGAACCAAAAAAAGAGCTAGGTATTGCTAGTATTTGAAACAGATAGTAGGAATCTTGATTTGGGCCCTGCTGTGGCATCCGCAGGGTGGATGTGGCACTTCCCAGGGTGAAGGAGGAGCAGAGCTGCAGGTATTCCTTCTTTTCCCTAGTGCAGTTCCAGAGTGGAGCAGGAGGCACTAATGTCTCCTTTTGCCATGCCCTGTGATGCAGCCTCCAAAGCAAGACCAGACCAGTTGGCAGAAATGGGAAGCTCCTAATCCTACCCCTCTTATTTTTCCTCCCCTAAACTGTCATTCATTCTTGTCTGAAGCATGTAATAGTACTGTAATACTCAGCAGTTACCTGTGATACTGTGGGGGGTTTTAACCACTGTTATAAAAGATTCCAACAGTATGCCCACCATTACTTTTTAACAACTCTAATCCTGGAGGAACTGGAAGTACTTAACCTGGGGAAAATACAATGGTTCATTTACTGTCTCTTCAGGTGCACATTCAGAAATGGGATAGGCAGTCAGGATTCAATAGTTTCTTTAAGGAAGAGTTGGATGATGCTGATGGTGAAGACAACCACCTCCTGAGCATGTTGCAGTTTTCCCTTGTGCTGCTGAACTTGCAGTTGTAGGATAGGCTGCCATTCAACAGCAAAAAATTACCAAGGAATTATGAAAGGGGAAAAAAATGGTCTTAAAGGTACCCAGAGAAGGTTGGATGAAAAAGCTATGTGTTGAAGCTAATAAATATACTCAGTAAGTTTCTTATTCCTTATGTTTTTATAGGAAAAATGGTAGATAAGTAAAGGTATTGATGAAAGCTGTAACAATGTGGCCAGAACAGCTTAAGGAATCTGGAGAGCTAACTGAAACACAGAGCCTGCATGAGGTGTTGGATACAGGGAATGTTTTTGCTGCTTGATTGAACATCTAACTGGAGTGCTGGTGGGAACAGGGAACATTGTGAGCCTAAATTCTAATACAGCTGGTGGAGGATGCTATATCAAGATCCCAAAGTCAGATGCCTCAAGTCAGACCTAGTACTTCTTTGGGATCTACTTGCCCAGTGTGTGTTAGTAGGAGAGAAACACTGCTGCTTCTGGTATTTTTCATGTGCTTAAGGTTCAGGTCAGTGTGCTATCCTTGTTATTCCTAGCTGTATTAGGACTTAACTTTGCCTTATGATCGGTGGTGTCCTTATTCTGGCCAGGCCAGAGTCAACCTCCCCAAGCAGCCAGCACAGATGAACTGAGTTATCTGGGGCTGTTTCCAGACCACCTGACATAACTTCCCCATAAAGGGGGCTTGTTGGAGAGAGGTGATTGGATGTACCTCCAGGACAACAGTCCTTCTTTCAGTGCCCAACTGGGATTAGGAGTCCTATGCTCTATCTCTACCCCAGCCCTTCAAGACCCCCCATAAAAGGGGCTGGTTGGGAAGGGACACTCCTGGGTGCCTCCAGGTCAGTCCAAGTGCAGCCAAGGAGTTGGGTCATCTCTGGTGTCTTGCAGTACTCTGTCTTATTGTTTCTAACTTTTTAAAGGTTGGCTGGAGCTATGATGGATCCTGGGGAGAGTCTAATATCTGTGGCAGTGTGGTAATAGAGGAACTAGAGTGTGGAGGAAGTACTGGTTAAGACCAAAGCTGTGTTTAATTTAAATACACGCTTCAGCAAATGTTTGCACGTAAGTGACCCTTTTTGTTTGTTCACAGGTCCTTGATTGTTTGACTGTTGAGGTCAGCAGTAGCTATGTCAGCACAGGAATGGGGAATCTGCCTGAGGGGAAAAGGGATGTCTGGTTTTACTCAGGATGGAGTTCAGCTAAGTCTTTGCTTCTCAGACTCCCCCCTCCTGCATTAATCACAGGTACTGCCCAACTCACACTGAAACAGCTTGGTACGAATGGGAAGCCAGAGATACAGACAACTTAAGGATCCTGAAGAAAGGGGTGGAGAAGGCTGAATGGTGTGCACAGGCAATTTCACTCACTGTGGCAATATTTTGAGCTGCATACTGGGGTCTGGTTTTGTGCTGTGTATAGCTCTTGGGAAGGAGGAGTAAAGAGGCACAGAAGGTAAATCCTTTCTCTTGTAACGATTGACTAGCATGTTCCTGGAAAAAATCGTTGGTGCATGGAGGAGAAATCTGGGCACACATTGAGTAGAGCATTACACAAGTCATGCCAACTTCTCTTTTAGTGAGTGGGAACATACTTTATTAAATTCTTCAAAACTTTGGATGAGAAGGTACTATTTATCTTAAAATCTAACTTGGGGGCAGGGCACAGCAGTTGTTTACAGCTGTATGCTCTATGTGATTACCTCTCTACATCTACCGTCCCACAGGTTTAGGGCTTCCCTCCTCTCCTGACCCCAGTCTGCAGTTTTACTAGCTAGGGCAAACAAAATATTACCATGTGTCAGCAGTGTGTGTGTGTGTGCTTCTGAAAAAGCTGTGGTTTCAAGGCATAACTTTTAGGTGGAGCACTGTTGTTGTTTTTCAGTCCTTTGTGTGCAGATGCACACAAGAGGCAGCTTGTGTTTTGGCTTTGATTCTGCCTGTCCCCACCTAATTCTGAATCTCCTTTCCCTGGAGTCAAAAGCCGACTGTTCTCTCAGTCTGCAGGGCCTCTCCCTGATTCAAAGTTAATTGCTTTGCCTGACACCCAAGTACTATCTCCGCGATTAATCATTATCCTCTTAGAGGTGGAGTGCTCCCTTGCACAGAAGGAAACAGTCCTCTGAGCTTATAAACACAGCAGTACAGAGAAGGTTTTTCCTCCTAGCTCAAGACCAGCAGGCATGTCTTCTCTGTAATATGGATTGTGTCTTTAGCAAGATCTGAGCTGCCTGTTAGGAATATTTATGTTTAGCCTTTTCAGAAGTTAATTCTCAGTAATCCATCCTGTAATAGTGGAACTTCCAAGGGACTGTGTGCATGTTTTCTTGTTTTCCTTACCTAGAATCTTAACCTTTTTCTGGCTGTCTTAATAGAACCTCTGCTCATGGTCAGATGCTCTCTTGTATCTTTGATTCATGAGGATGGATTTGTGTGTGACTGTTTTGGATGGGTTGCTGAGGCATAAGTCCCTATGGCTGTGTGCTGCTTGGGTGGGGGTGAGCCCGGCCTGCCTGGTAGGGTGCTGTCTCAAACCTTCCTATTAATTATGCTTTTCTTCCTAGAGGCTCTTTCCAGGATGCATGCAGTGAAGCTGTGCATGCTAGGTGTGATGGGGACTTCTTACAGACCACTTTGCTCTAGTCAAATCATTCAGTTTTTCAATTTCTCTAGCTGCAGTGGCTTCTTATCTCCAAGTTTCTGCTACGAAGGAGCTTCTTTTAGACTGGGAAATAGGGAAACCATGCTCTTTGCACTGGTGCAAAGAAGGGGGAACTAGAATCACGAGTGCTAAAGCAACACTAGTTGAACCTCAGCAGCTGATTTGCTGCACTTGTCTTTCCTGGCCTGTGTTGGCAAGAAATAATGTCTGATCCAGGCTTCCTAGTCATGTTGGGAAGTAGGCATCTAGGCATCTGGAGAACTCTGTGTGAGCATGTGCAGGAAGAACTGAGTAAAGAAATAAATGATATTAGTGGATGGAGTAAATAGGAATTGTTTGTATTTTAATGGTGAGGAAAAAATGTGATTGAAGGTGGTTGTGCAAAAGGATGTCATAAATCAATCATGCAGGTTTTCAGGATTGGTGTGTTGGGAATGGATTCCACAGCTGAGTTCTGGAGAAAGAAGGAAAAACTGCTTTGGGGTATGGAGCCATTCTTTCTACTTCTTTACTTTGTATTTCCACTTAATTAAAAAAAAAAAAAAGAGTTCTTTGCTGCTTCTTTGTTAAATTTTTATCAAGTATGGGTGTACTTGAACAGTCTGGGTAGACTGGAGAACTGTGCAAAGAGAACCTAAATGAAGCTCAAAAAGGGTAAGCATAGGGTCTTGCAACGAGGGAGGAATAACCCCAGGCACCAGTACAAGTCAGGTGTGAACCTGCTGGGAAGCAGCGCTGTGAGGAAGGACCCGTGAGTCCTGGTGGACAACAAGCTGTCCATGAGCCAGCAGTGTGGCCGAGAAGGCCAGAGGTGTCCTGGGGTACGTTAAGAAGAGCTTGGCTAGCAGGTCGATGGAGGTTATCCTCTCCCTGTACTCTGACCAGGTGAAGCCACATCTACATTGTTGTGCCCAGTTGAAGAAAGACTGGGAACTACTGGAGAAAATCCAGGGGAGGGCTACAAAGATAGTTAGGGGGACTGAAGTATCTCTCAAATGAGGAAAGGCTGAGAGCTGGGTCTGTTTAGCCATGAGAAGAGAAGACAGAGTGGATCTCCTCAATACTCATAAATATCTGAAGGGTGGGTGTCTGGGGGAAGGGGCCAGACTCTTCTCAGTGGTGCTCAGTGACAGGACATGGGGCAACAGTCACAGACTGGAACATGGGAAGATCCATCTCAACATGAGAGAAAACTAATTAGCTCAGGGTGTCAGAGCACTGGAAGAGGCTTCCCAGAGAGGTTGTGGGGTCTCCTTCTCTGGAGGTATTCCAGATTTGCCTGGACACAGTCCTATGTAAACTGCTGTAGGTGATCCTGCTTTAGCAGGGGGATTGGACTAGATGATCTCAAGAGGGCCCTTTCAACCCCTGCTGTTCTGTGATTCTGTGTGTTTCTTGCTTAGATAATGTGGACTGGTGTGATTTAACACCCGTGTGGGTAACTAATTTTCATCTGTGCTGTGTCAGTGAGCAAGAGAGAGAACTTCAGGTCTGATTCAACAGTCTTTTGTTGAGTTTTAAGGCATTGTGATTCCACTGATGCTACAGCAACATTATTTTCTTTACCTCGTGATCTTGATAAATGACTAATTAGTATAGTACAGGAGATACGAATCTGTTCATCAGGTAGTTGTAGGTTCATAGAAAATTAAGTCTGTAAGGTAGATGTGGATGTCTTACTGAGTTACAACTGAAAAATACAAGTTTAGTAGATTTCTTAGAGAAATTTATAAGACTTATAAGCTGATATTTAAAGATGAAGTACACTATTTCTTTGCAAATGCTTATATGCATCTCCTGTGATATTTTGCTTATAGCAGTGGTCTGTTTCTTGCTTAAAGCAAATGAATCAGTTGTAGTGAAATGTAAAAAGGACTGTGTGCATACTTCTCAGTTTTGTACAAATATGTTCCTGATCACAGAATCACAGAATTGTAGGGGTTGGAAGGAACCTCGAGAGATCAAGTCCACCCCCCCTGCAAAAGCAGGGTCCCTAGGACAGGTCGTACAGGTCAGCGTCCAGACGAGTCTTGAATATCTCCAGAGAAGGAGACTCCCCCACCTCCCTGGGCAGCCTATCCCAGGGCTCTGTCGCCCTCACTGGGAAAAAGTTCTTCTGCATGTTGGTGCAGAACTTCCTGTGCTCCAATCTGCAGCCATTGCCCCTTGTCCTGTCCCCACAGACCACTGAAAAGGGGCTGGCCAATTCCCCTGGCATCCCCTGCTTAAGATATTTATAAACATTAATTAGTCCCCCTTAGTCTTCTTTTCTCTAGACTCTCCCAGCTCACTCAGCCTGTCCTCATAGGGGAGATGTTCCAGCCCCTTAATCATCTTCGTAGCCCTTCTCTGGACTCTCTCCAGGAGGTCCCTGTCTTTTTTATACCAGGGAGCCCAGAACTGGACACAATACTCCAGGTGGGGCCTGACCAAGACACAGTAGAGGGGGAGGAGCACCTCCTTCGACCTGCTGGACACACTCTTCCTGATGCATCCCAGGATCCCATCGGCCCTCTTAGCCACCAGTGATGTAGCTGAATCATCCAGAAGCAATGTATGGCTCACTTTGGTTTGGATTACTATTTGTCTTGCGTTATCAGCACCAAAATACAAGTATCCCTAAAGCAATAATAGGTTGAGAAATGTGGGGTCTGCTGTGACTCCTTTTTGCCGTTGCTCTGTGTGTTCTTAGGTTTAGATTTCTAGTTGTCATGCATTATCAGTCACTAAAATACATCCATCCAGGAAGCAGTAATGAACTGAGAAGCATCTGGTCTGCTATGTTTCATTTTTCACAGTTGCTGTCTGTATTCTGTACTCTGCAAATCCGTCCTGTTCCAGGATCTGTAGCCATCAGTTTCCTGGGTCATGGTGAATTCTGCCAGTGCGAATACCAGCTTGGGTTACCTGTCCCAGCAGCTGGAACTCATACAGCTTTGTTGTAAAAGCAGTAGTAGCAAGGACACTACTGTGTTCTGCTACTAGCAAGAAAAAAAGTGTTATTTCATGCTGATACAAAAGGCTAGAGACAGGTAGCCTTGAACTCCTCTTGCCAGAACACCGAGTTCCACGTGCCACGCAGTTCTATAGTCTCAAGGCTGAATTACAGCAAGCCTTATGTTAAAGTGTTACCTACACGTACGTGGTTGTTTTACTTGGCCACTCAGAAGGCTTGCTAACTTTACACATTCCAATAAGAATGTCTATTGAAAGTACAATGACTTGCTTATATGAGATCCAATTGTCTGATGCTCTGTCTTTTGCCAAATAAACATCAGACCAGTCTGCAGTTCTTGGATTTGTTGCTTCCTGCCTGCTTGATCTGAAAGTGACTGTAGCACTTTATGCCTCCACTTTTCCTTCCATGAGAGTGGGCTGATCTTTGCTTGGGTTTTCAAAAGGCATTCTTGAACTTAATAAAACCAAAACATAATCTTTTTAATTCTATTGGTCTTAACGTGTTTATCAGTAGTGTTTCTGTGAATGGACTTCATTGTCTGATTTTCAGTTTCTTGAATAATTCCCTCTACAGTCAGGTCTGTTCCCTCCTTGCTGTTTTTGGCCTTTTGGACAGGCAGTGCTGTTGGTGGTAGTCAGAGAAGCCTGGGCTCGGGCAAGCCTGATGTTGAAATTCTACTGAAATGCTGGTAAATTATTTGTTAGAAATTAACAGTTAATGGTTGCTACATAATTCCCACTTGGCTTTGTAACTGTAGGAAATGCTGCTTAGCTGGAAGCACAAACCATGCATAGATACATACAAATTGTCACATACTAGTCATTGCACTGAAAAATAAGATTTCTTAAAAAGAACCCAGCTCTTCAAAGTGTATTTAAGACTTGTCTCAGTGGAGTAATATGGGCTTAACTTCCAGAACATAAGCTGACATGCTCTGCCACTAACTATGCTTATTCTTCAGTTACTCTCACAAGCCTTTTCTGTACCTTGTGAGCAGTTGGCACAAGAGTTATTAAAGGAGTTGGCCACTAAATGTTTCTGGCCATCTACTGTCTTGCCCAGGCCAGAGTTAATCTCCCCAAGCAGCCAGCCCACACGAGCTGAGTGAGTTATCCTGGGCCGTTTCCACACCACCTGACATCACTCCCCCATAAAAGAGGCTGCTTGGGGAGGGTTGCTCAGGGTTGCCTTCAGGGCAGTCAGAGTGTGGCCAGGGTGTTGGGTCAGTCCTTGTTGGTACAGTACTCTGTGTTACTGTCGGGTGTGAGTGAAATTTGCAGAGGGCTGTTATTGTTCCACTTACACAGTTGTTTTGTCAGCAAACTGTCCTTATCCCAACCCACAGAGGCTCTGTCTGTTTCTCCTCTGGGAGTGAGTGAGTGGCATGTGGTGCTCAGATGCTGCCTGGGGCTGAACCACCACATCTACACTTAGTTTTCTGATATGGTATACTGAAATGTTACTTCAATAGTCCGCACATCTTAGCAACTAAAAAGCCCTTTATACTAAGGAAGGAAAGCAATGTAAATTCAGAGTGAGCAGCTGAATGTGGATGTGAACCTGACAGTATTTGAAGATAACCTGAAGCACCTGAAGATAACAAGCAGTGGACATCTGGGTTGCTGAAAGCACATGCTGCATTGGAAGCACAGCCTGTAAGAAATTTTTCTAGCTGTTATACTACTGCAGTAGGTTGGGAGTATTAAG
The DNA here is from genome assembly GCA_013400835.1 of Zapornia atra. Taxonomy (NCBI): domain Eukaryota; kingdom Metazoa; phylum Chordata; class Aves; order Gruiformes; family Rallidae; genus Zapornia; species Zapornia atra. The sequence goes on along the minus strand of VZTU01024226.1, from coordinate 48,904 downwards.
GAAGGGGATTCTGTTGAGAAGGTCATCTTTTTCAGGAAGATCAGGATTCTGCTAGAATAGAGGCTTCTTCCCACTCTCATCTACATGTAAACGTGCCTTTGGTGTGTGTGCTTTCAACAGATTGTAAAATTTTATAGGGAAATACTGTGCTTTTATTATTTTCTTACTGTGTGCAAGTATAAATGGTACTAACTGCGAAGGTAGGAGTAGGTGGTGAGTAATTGAGAGATGTAGTCACCCATGAGCTGTTTTGTGCTTCGTTGATGGTTCCTAGTGCTTTATTAGAAGCTCTCACAACTGGTATTTCCTACTCACATTTACTCATTAGTGCTTGGTTTAATGATTCTGCTCCAGTGGGTAATTAATTCTGCCTCCTGGTGCTGCCCTCCTGCAGTATTGTCCGCAGTTTCTACCTTTTGTTTTGGGAAATAAGGAAGAGGATGTAGACCAGAAATGTGTTTAAAATGTAAACAACAATCATTCTTTTTATGTTTGAATGACAAGTCAATTACATGTAGCTAGCTTTTACTGGAATTGATATTTCAGTTAGATCTTGCTTTATGAAAACTTAATTAAAAGAACAGGTGAAAATGTGACCGGATTATAGGGAAAACCAAGATGGGGGATGGTGATTATAATAATTCATAGGGTTTCTTTGGAAAGAGTGCCTTGAGGATCCAGAGCTTCCTCCCTGCTCTGGTATTAGGATTTCCAGCTATCCTCAAATATAAATATTTCTTTATAATTTTTCTCTGTGAGAGTAGAGTAATGGTGTAAGTGCAGAACTTGCAAAGTTTGCATTTCAAAGTTGATTTTTCTTCATTGGTCTGTATCTTTTAATTTAAAACTTGACATGAGAGCATCTAGCAGAGTGTGGCTACAGTTTCAATCGTAAACTTTTCAATTTTAATGTCAGAATCCACATTTTAATGGGAGCAGATATGAAGGAGTTAAATGAAATTAACAGGAGGCTGTAGTAGCTTTGCCACAGTACAAAAACCCTGGAGCACTTAAAGGCTTGAGGGGCAGCAAACTGAACCAGCAGAATATTTAATTGCCTGGTTAGTCACCTTATGACTTAGTGATTTATTGTGACTTGCACAGTCAAGGGGGAAAAAACCCCAGATTTTTATCTAAACAGGGATATTTGCTGCATCTATGTTAATTAGGTTGTGACTGTCAGATATGCCATTTTAAACACCAACTCCCAATTTGTTGTAAAACTGCTTGTTTTCACTATTCTCTTATTGCATGGGGTGACAGCAGACTGCCAGGTGAGAGAATTGCTGTAGTGCTCTGCTTATGGAAGGGCCTAGTAGCTACTCATCTCTGTTTCCTTTTAATCTCCACATTGTGTAGGGTTACCAGGGTCTTATATCAATAAATGAGGTATATTGAGAACACCTCAATGTTTGCCCAGGTTTCACTGCAGGCTGACGTGCGGCCTTTCCCGAATCCTCTCCTTCTAATATGCCTGGAGGACAAAAGCAGGCCAGGAAAGAGCTGCTCTGTGAGGGGACTTTGGGAGCTGTGCTCCCGTGACCTGCAGTTCTCACATCCATTTGCTTTGAGTACTGTTATGTGTAAGGAGGTGCTATTGTTAATAGGGAGGTCTGCAAAGTTAAAGTTGGACTGCAGCAACCCTATTAGCACAATTACATTTGCTGTTTGGAAGACAGCTGTCCAGTACAATGCATCTAGGGGGCTGCAAGCTCTCAGAAGCTGAAAGCCATGAGGGCAGCATCTCTCAGGTTTTTCTGAGATGATCTGTCCTCCACTAGTCTTGTCCCTGAGGCCTTGAGACCTGAAGCCTTGCTTTGAGGAAGCACTGTGGCAGTCTGATTCCCTGATAACATGTAGCAGCCATTTCTTCCCACCTGCAGCATCCACCCGCTCCTGGTTAGCTGAGACTTCCCTCAGCTTTTTGTCCCTTAGATGTTGGTAATGGAGTGCCTGATCTTTTCCTTTTTTCCCATTATTGCCTGACAGCTACTGTTGTGGGTTTTTTTCCAGTGATGGAAGTAAATACATGCTAAAACTGGCTAAAGTACCCACCCTTGTGTCCCTTAACAGCTTGAGTATTACACTGGGAGTTGTGATTGCTGATTTAGACTATCTCAAGTCCTGTCTAGGATTAAACCTATATGACCTGAAGTAGTTCAGCACTGGTCTGTCCCTCTGCTGAGGACAGTCTAGTGCAAGGTCTGTGGCCTAATAGAAAAACCTTGTCTGAGACTTAATGACTTTACCTTCCCTGGGATTCCTGCATAGGGTGTTCTGCCATTACAGTTGCATTTTCTTGGCACCAGACAGCCGATGTTGAAGTGGTAGCTGGGAAACTCCAGGCCATGGGGAGAAGTTGCATGAAAGCTAGATATTTAAGTTGAGCTGCTTCTCGTAAAGCAAAGAAATATGCAGCACTTGGACTATAGACTCAAGATGTTGACTTAATCTGTGTGTGCTGGGAACACCCTTTTCTCTTCCTAGTGTGCAAAACGTGTGTGCTGTGGAAAGTATCTTGAGGAAGGACTAGGCTGATTTCCACACTCCCCAAGCTCCAATACTGCAAATACAGACACCATTTATTTTCCCATGTAGTCCAAAAAGAGTGTTTTATTATCTCTACACAGATCACTTGTGTTTGTAGATACAGTCTTGTTTGTGTAGACATAATTTTGTTCGTGTATGAAGCCTCCAGCATTGCAGGAAACTGAGCAGTCCCTGCAACTCGTTTCATTATAATGATAGCTATACTTACATTATTGTTATGAATGTTGCTTGAGCTATAATGATACAATTGAAACCTGTTTTTTAAAATCAGACCTTAAGCTGTAAAAGGCTTACAGGACTTTGGTTTGGTTTTGGAGCAATAGTTACAAAACCATGTAACTGGTACGTCTTCCTACAAATCATGCTGTTTCATGCACAACTGGGTAACTAAGTGTAGTGATTCATACAAAAATACAGTTTTCTGCATTGATGGTTGCAGTGTACTTACCCATTGCGAGCACAAAATTGCTGGGGACGTGAACCACACAGACAGTTTTTCTGAATGGCTTTCCACAATAGCAGACAAAAACATTCAGTGTTTGTCTGATATTCTGTAAAGCCATTCAGAAAAACATTCAGGTTTTGTCTAAAATACTAAGTTTGCGATGAGATTAGCTAAAGGAGGGAAGGTTTGAATTAGGTATTAGGGGGAAGCTCTTTACAGAGGGAGTGGTGTGGTGCTGGAACAGGCTGCCCAGAGAGGTGGTGGATGCCCCGTCCCTGGAAGTGTTCAAGGCCAGGTTGGATGGGGCCCTGGGCAACCTTGTGTAGATCCAGGCCTGTGGCAGGGGTTCGGAACTCTGTGATCCTTGGGGTCCCTTCCAACCCAGACCATTCTATGATTAGTCTTTCTAGATGAGGGAGGGGTTTTTTTCTGGATTTCCTTGGGTTTGATTTTTTTTTTTTTAATTGATGGCAAGAGGTAGGTAAGAAAATACTTTCTTTTGCTTATCTTAATCGTAAGCTGCAAGTGTGGACTGGGTAGCTGGATTTCTGGTTAAGTCAATGGAATCTAAAGCAGCTTACAGAAAAGTTAACCAGTTTCACCATTTTACTGATTGCCCTGGTAGAAGGAGGCACAGCTAAAACCAAGTTACTTCTTAGTTGAAGATGTAGGGCTTTCAGGTATCAATTGAAGGCATGCTTTTAGCTGAGCTGGAGTTCAGCTTCTAAAGCTTGTTTATGTTTGTTTAAATATCCCTTCTCTTAGAATTATTGTAGGTTGGGAAAAGCATCACAGTAGTAGACCCAGGAAAGAAAAAAGCAGATGGTAAACAAAAGTGCAGAGATGGAAAGTGGGATTCATTTTACATGTAGCTTTCAAATCATTACTCTTGCCCTCTGAAAATCAAGTTTTTCTGCACAGAAAATCTTTGCTAATCCTTGAAGCTCTGAACTTTTGATGTGGAGGTTTTGGTGTGGGATTGCTTTTGTGTGGTTTGGCTGTTTGGTTTTTGGTTTTTTTAAAAACCATGTAACGATTGCATGGAGTTCATAATGCTGGTTTTCTAGTGCATATGGATGGTTATGCACATGAGTCCTGCAAAGTCTTTCTGGGCTGTTCTAAAATCCCTGCTGGAAATTGCTGTTTGCTTGGCTGAGTCAGCAGAAGAGCTGGATGGCTGCTCCTCAACCACCCAGGTAGCACTTTTGATCTTGCACCTTGGCACAAGTCTGCATCAGCCACCAGATCAAAAATCTTGAATGGGAAATGGGGTAACTGAGATGCAGTACTCATCTTGGTCTGCTGCTTAATATAGCTGGAAGGGAAGGAGCTGCTGGCTGGGGAAAGGGCTCCTTTTCCTTGGCTGTGACTGCCTCAGGACTTTGCCAAGTTCACCTGCCTGTTTTTCCAAGGTGTCAGCAAGCAGCATGTGTGGTGCATAGTCTGCAAGCCCTGAAGATGATCTACAGCAAAGCACTGCTTATATCAGTTACTATTTATTTAAAGTAAAAGCTTCACTTTTAAAGTGGATTAAATAGTACTTGTCTTATGTGTTTATACAAGCTGTCATAAAGTAAACTACTATGTTGTATTTATAATTTTCAAGTGAAAGAAAATAAAATGCTCTTATTTTCTGAAGTGAAAAGCTTTTGCAATGTGGTAAAAATAATGGTTGTGTTGAAGAGTATAAAAATTTATGTTGCTTCACTCTTCCATAATGAAAGATCTTCCACAGCTTTGTAAGTTCACAGAATCTTTGCAAATAGTGCTTGATCAAAAATTATTCAGAAACAAATGAGCATTTTTCTACTCATTGCTTTTGGTAGCTTTTAGTCACTTTTAGGGCTTGCTGTGTATCTTGTGTTGTTATAATGGTTCAGAAATGCAGTTCTTCATAATTCCTGATACTTTTCAAGTAGAGAGAGTTTCATAGCAAATTCAGTATTAAAAATTAGTGGACTCCCTCCCCTGCATACCTGTGTGCACACACACATACATTTTGAGATAGTTTTTCCTGTTTAAGCTTTCCTAAAAACGCTGTTCCAGAAATAATTCATCTGCCTTGGTCTGGATTGCTTTAGAAAATCCAGTGTTGAAAGCTGCTAAATAAAAATGGATAGCTATGTGGATGACCCAATAAACAATTCTTCAACTCTTCTGCTTATTGAAAATGCAGCTGTAGGTTAGCAACCAAATACTTTGCTTCCATATTTTTTAGAAACTGTCACTGATGAGCTAGCTCAATTAACTGACAGTTCAGTTACATTTTTATGATGCTGCCTTGTAGCTGGGCTTCTTTTAGAAACCTGTCTCATTAGTATTTTGAAGTTATCTGAAATGGGGTAAATCTTAAAGCTAGATCTGTGGATAGGTTTGCGCAGCATGCAGTTAACTAACCTGTTTTAAACATGCCAGCTTTCTGGAATGAGGTCTAGAGCTGTGAACTGAAAGCGGAGATTCACAGTATGGCATGCTATGAGGAGGAGGTCCCTCAGTCGGATGCTCAGGAACTAGGCCAGCTGAGTGGGGAGATGTTTGACCAGGAGTTCCACAACCTGGATTAAAAGGAGTGTATGCTATCCATAAGGAAAGACTGAACATGGGTAATTTATTCTGTGTTGGTGGGAAGTGTAAGCTGTGATCTGACATCTGTAGTGCCAGGCATGCTCCTATGCCCAAAGAGGGGTGATGAAGCACAAGTCTGGTGGGGAGCGGCTGAGGGAACTGGGGTTGTCTAGCCTGGAGAGAAGGAGGCTGAGGGGAGACGTTATTGCTCTGTACAACTACTGGAAAGGAGGTTGTAGCCAGGTCAGCCTTGGTCTCTTCTCCCAAGTAACAAGCATAGGGCAAGAGGAAATGGCCTCAAGTTGTGACAAGGGAAGTGTAGATTGAGTATTAGGAAAGCTTTCTCCGCCAAAGGGTTATCAGTCATTGGAACAGGCTACCCAGGGAAGTGGTGGAGTCACCATCCCTGGACATATTTAAAAGACTTGTAGATGTGGCCCTGAGGGACATGGTTTAGTGGTGGACTTGGCAGTGCTGAGTTAACGGTTGAACTTGGTGATCTTAAAGCTCTCTTCTAACCTATTTCCTATTCTATGATTTGCATTTGGGCAGTTGTGAAGATCTTTCCTTCAAATTTTCTGGATGTTCAGCTTGGTTATTTTGTCTCTGGTTAATTAAATCCCACTCTCTCATTCTGACTTTGCCACTCAAACTAAATATTCTCTTCTCTCCATGTTTTTGGACTACTGTAACCTTGAATAAGCTTAAAATAACTGTGGATAAAAAAAAAATATCAAAAATTCTCTTCCCAAAAAGAGCTGTTCTATGTATAGTACAAATGTTGACACTGAGATTGAATAGGAGCCTACTCAGTTAAAGTGGCTCTAACAGAGTTACTTTCATCTGACCTTAAAAACTTTTTCAGTTCTGCTTGCTTTCATGTCAAATTCTCTTTCTGTTCCTACTGTTTGACGAATTTTTCAGAGAAGTAGTATTTTTTTCTCCCTCTAGCTCTCCTACTTACTCTTTTGGTATCCACATTTTGTGGCCATTTTTGTATTCCCCTCTACATTGGGATGTCACTTTGTAGAATTGAATGTCTGCATCTTTTTTGGTATATCTTCAAGTTTTTGGTAGACTTAAGTTTTCTTTTAATAACCTGAGTAAACTTATTTTAACAAACTTTCACACTTTAACCTGTAGATGATAGGTTCTTGTCTATCTTGCCTCAGGTGTAACTGCTCACTTACTTTTTCCCATTTCATAACCAGCCAGTTTCCAGACTAATATTCCTTGTCTTGCAGAATTTCAGTGCAGGAAAACAAATACTGTGATATATAGTCCCTTCTTGATTACTCAATTTGTTCAACATTCATGTGTGTCTACTGTGATACATGGTTTCCTTATGCTCTTATTGCACGGTACTGTCCTGGAGGTGTCAGGGAAATGAATTATACAGGAATTGTACCTAATCTGTGTTGGCATCTTAATTTGTTGGGGTTGTTTTTTGAGCTGGGTATGCATCTGTATCTTTTGATTGAGGCAGAGGTTGAAACTTGAAAGTACTCTTGTGTGTAATGCAATTCACAAAGGCTAATGTTACCTTTTGGCGGGGTTTGCATTTACAGTATAACAGTTGTAGTTGTTTCTAGTGGACACAATCTGAGGATCTTCTAGGCGAAGAAGAATTTTGTCTCCTAGGTCCTTACTGATGCACACAACAGTGAAAACCTCTCGTGGTCAACAGATGGAATTATTCATCCAGATTTATTAAGATAGAATTGTTCTATAAATTTGAAGCAACTCAACTAGTGAGGAGCTTCGTTTATTTTTTTTCAGATTGTTCTGGGCCTAGGACTCTTTCACAGTTGGATATCACATAGTAACATGAGTTTTTGGCAGTAGGTACAGTATTAGTCACTCTGGCTTGAGCTAGTGGCTAAATAGCGATGTAAAGATCTGCAGTGATTTAGCGTATCAGATGTTCAGCAGTACAGGTTCTTTAACTGTGATGAACCAGATCTCTCTGATTTAATAAATTAGTGTTTAAATAAAAGACTTCAATGAAATCTGCTGACATTGGACCCCATTTTAGAGGAGACACACCTAAATCTGCCCATTAACTGTGACTTACGTTCTTGCAAAGCCATGTGGTTTCAGTGCTTGTGGTTTGTCCCGCTGCCCTTCCGTCTTTCGGAGCTCTGCTGTCACTGCGTGCAGTTGTGCCACTGCTAAGGAAATGACATCTAATCTGGTGAAGGGGAGAAAATTAAATGGGAGTGTGCTTCCAGTCACCCTTGAAAGAACTTTCAGTAACCAGTTATAAACTGCTGATAATGCCTTTACTAGAGACGTGCCGCAGGTGGAAAGTGGAGATATTAGAGGGGGCTTGAGCTTTCCCCTGACATTCCTGCGGGAAGGGAGTAGTGTACTAGAACAGTGTTGAAATGTGCTGCTTTCTCAAGTATTTCTTATTAGCATGTTTAATGAGGCACTCTAATATCCCCTTAGGTTGACTGATATTACTGAAAACTGAAGTGTTAACTGTAGCAAGAGAGAAGGACCCTACAAGACTATGAAAAAGGTTTCATTTTTGTTTAGGTTGAGCCGTATAATTAAAATACTTTCTGGAGTTGTCTGTAGAATAGCGGTGACTGTTGATGCAGCTCCTGAATGTGTGTTTGTGAAAGCTAATGGTCTTTTAAAATAAATACCCTTTGCAGGTAAAATGTATCCAGTTTGTCAATGATAGACATTCTTCTCTCCACTACCATATGGATTCTTCTTTAGATTGACAGTAAAGAATATACAATTATTGTGGGACTTTTCACTTCTTTCAAAAAATTAACCAGTGTGTTGCCCTTATCCTCTTGAATATTGCTATTTAGATGTGAGCAATGTTGCAAAATTATCAGTTGGCAAGGATGTTGCTCTTGTCAGAAATGATGTAAAAGCTTAGAGTATAATTTGTGAGAATACAACTGAAAAAATACTTGATGAAAATCTCTGTCTGTATAATGCGATGCACTTCTGGGATCAATAGTGTTTTAAGGCACTAAATTTAGATTGCATGTCCAATATCCAAGATATAAGAAGTTTATCAGGTTTCCTGTAAAGTTGCTGGAAGAAAACATTAGCCTGCTATTCAGCTGTAGCTTGGCAAATTTCCTTCACTCCCCTTTGGAATTTACTACTTAATTAAAAAAAATAAAATCCAATAAACAACCAAGCCTTAAATTCATATTCAGACTTCTCATAGTATAGCAACCTCTGTTAAGCTGTCTATTAATATTTAATTCACGATTCTGTTTGCCGTAAACTCACTTCTTCCTCAAGTTGCCTCTACAAATCCTCTGTCTGTGGAATCACTTGCTAAAGCTTCTTGGAACCCTTACAAGTAGTAGAAACCACTATGGACAACTTCTTAATGAAGTAAACTTTAAAGTTGGCTGAATTAAAGTTTAACGTTTTAATGAAAATTTGCTCTTAAAAGTTCATTCTAAGAGATGTGAAAACCCAATACTATTACCTTGGCTGAGCATCTCAATACAGCTTAATATGTTAGCAATTAATGCCTTATTCCCATGAGTATTCTCCTGAAAGGGTATGTTTTAGTACCTTCTGTTTCTGCCTGTGTATTTGAAACTCCTAGCAATAAAAATTTCTGTAAGGAGCTGTGACTGTTCCCAGGCCAGACTGGATGGGGCTTTGGGAAACCTGGTCTAGTGGAGGGAGGGTGTCCTTACCATGGCAGGGGAGTTGAAAATAGATGGTCTTTGAGGTCCCTTCCAACTCAAACCATTCTTTGCTGTTTTTCGTTAAGTAGAGATTAACAGGGTCAGTTGCTGTACTCTGAAATAGGATCAGGGATAGCTTTGCTTCTGGGGTGGGTTTTTTTGTGATCATTTCATATTCTGATTTTAATTTCCAAATGGACAGTCCGGAGTCCCATAACAGTTTGGGCCAGGCTCTGTTATCATAGGTAGTCCTGTTTATGGTCCGGTACAGGTTTATTGATCTCATTGTGAACTATTTCAGCGAGCAAAATGGGACAAACACCTTAATGGGCAGGTGGATACTCTTTTAGCTGCTTGTATTCCCTGGTTTACCTGGTGTTGGTGCAAAGGGTTAGCACAAGCTGGAGGGAAGGAGGGGCAGAACAATGATGCAGAGACACCAGCTCCTAGATATGCCTCCCTAGCAATTCTAGTTAATCATTACTCCTCTTTATTCCTAAGCATGAGTTTTGCTGGGAAAGCTGTTCTTTGTTTTCCAGTTTCTTTATTACCTACCTATTAAAATAACTACCTAATGAATGCTGGCTATATACTTTAGAGATTCTTATAGTTGATTAACATTTAATGTCTCACTTTCAACTATGCTTTTTCAGAAGAACTTACTCTCCTGTGTTCTAGTGCATCTTAAATGGAAATTAGAGGAGGAAAATCTGTAGAACATTGCATTCTAAGGCAATTGAAAGCAAATTTGCAATGTGAATGATGTTACAGAATCTAAAACATTATTCCTTAATTTGATCTGTTTCAGAAAAGCCTTTTTTACTCCTGATGATTTTTTAAAAAATCACTTTGCTTTTGTGTGTTTATGTTTGCCAGACAAACTGGGGAGTCATTTCTGATTGCCTCCTCCCATTGCCTTTTCTTTCAGGCTCAGAGTATGAAAGCATATGTTTTGATATCTAAATGATACTAGAAAGGTCTAACACAAACTTATCTTCTCAGTTGATTTTCTTTGGAAGTTTTGAACCTATACATTTTGGTAAATCCAGTAGAGGGAGTAAGGTCTGAATATATAAAGCTGAAAAGGCTGTTTATATGACAGCAACATTGTGAAAAGTCTCCATGTGAGAGAGCTGGCATGTAAGCTGCAGAATCACAGAATCATTTTTGTTGGCAATCCATCTGTGGACATCGTCAAGACCTAACTGAGCATGGTCCTTGGCAACCTGCTGTAGCTGACCTAGCTTGAACCAGGTGACCTGGATTGGACTAGATGATCTCCAGATGTCCCATTCTCTGTGATATTGAACTAATACTCTATCTCCTTGGATGTTCCTACAAAATCATGTGCTGTTCATCACACATTTGATAATATTTTCAAGTGCTGTATTAGTGCCAGCTGAATAGCTGGTATCAGTGGCTAGCTTGTGACAGGACTGTTGAGGTGTGCAAGCTCTTCCTCTGCTAATTCCTTTGTGGAAAGAATGCAGCAGAAACAGTAAACCTCCTGCTGTCATGGTGCCCCTTCAAGACACTTCACAAACACGTTTTAACCTTCACACTACCTTATTTTACAGCAGTGGGCTAAATGGCCAGCGTTGTGTTATGCAGGGCTAATGGGGATTCTAGCAGTTTCTCAGAGCTGATGGTTTGTGCTGGATGTTGCTGATAGTTGTTGGTCAGGTTAACAGTGTGGCTCTGATTTTTTTGAAATCCTGAGAAGCAGATTTGGCTGGCATGTTTTGAACAAGATTTCTCTGCAGATACTGTGTAAAATCAGCCTTCATTAAGAGTTGAATAAGGGGGAAGTATCCTTTTTACAGAGCATATATAGGTTTTGGTTGTGCAAATCTTTGTTTTCCAGTAGAATCCACATAAAGGTGTTGTCATCTTTACCTTTGAAATTAGCTTCACAAGGTGATTTTCTATTTCAAAGGTATCCTTCTCAGGAGTATATGTTATTTTTCAAAAGCTTTTAATGGTATCTGTGTTTGCAGGACATGGTGAAGGATGAATATTAGGGACTGACTTTCAGTAGTTTCCAAGAGAAAGATGTCAAGTCAGTTTTTCCTTTGAGTCCCTTGAGAGATGGAAACATAACCATGTTTTTCTTTCCTGTATTTATTGCAAGAACCTGTTTTCGTTTCTAGACCTGTGAGCTCCTTGTTGGAGGGCTTGGTCTCTCATTTCACTCATGCTGTTCTGCATTCAGTCATCTTCTCTCATTTCCATGTTACTCTTGCAAACAGCAGGGAAGGTATTTATGGGCCAAATGATACAATAGACACTGGCAAGCAGACTGCCCCCCCCTCCCTTTTTTTTTTTTTCTTTTTTTTCTTTCCATCTTTGAGGTACCATGGCTTGTTACAATTGGTCTTAATAGAGTAGTGGAGAACAAAAACATCAAGGGCCTGAAAAACCCGCTCCAGAGACATAAAGCATCTGGTCCACCACATCATAAATTCCCAACCCTGGTCATGACTGGGAGCTTGTTTGGGGTGTAGCTTATTTGCAGTGTAGCTGGGGCACTACTGGAGGCTTGTTTTGCTGCTGAGCCTCTCCTAGGCCTCTGCTGCCTGTCATTGTCAGGGAATGGGACACCAGACTGTGGGCCTGTCTGGCAGAGCTGGGTGTGCTGCCAGGCCAGCCTTGGCAGTGGGAAGGTAGCCATGCTGAAGCTGGGGAATGAGCATGAACATGTGAGGATGCCCAAGGCGGAGGGGAGGTGGGAAGTGGGAGTGGCAATGCTGAGCCACCCTGGGTAGGACTGCCACAGCTGTAGGGCACTTCCTTTCTCCCCTGGCATGAGCCGCTGTTTGCAGAAAGCCAAAGTGCTGCTTTGCTTTCCTTTAAAGGCTTTTCCTTTAGATGTGTGCTATCTACATTGCTTTAATTGTAATTAGTTCAAATGTTGATGTGAAAGATGTGAAAAAGTATCCCTAATGGTGGACTGTGTCGGTAAATTTGATTCTTGAAGAAAATTGTAAAGGGCTATTTGAATGCTCTTTTCTTTGGTGCATTCTGGTTGGCTTTGAAAAATGGTTGGATAAATTTTTTATGGGTTTTTTTTTTTTTTCCCCTGACACTTTTTTAATTCCGTGTGGGTTACTCACTCAATAGGAGAAGGCAGCGTTGGGAGGCTCTGCTGGGAACTGGGTTATCATGCTGAGAGGCTGCTGTGAGTGCTTAGCTATCATAACAAAAGACCTTCTGATGCCATTTTATTATTAAACAATCTATATTCCTCACTTGAGCTTTTGGAGGCTCCCAGCAGTTCTGTCAGGCTAACTTTGTTGCTAAAGATGATTTTGTGCTTTTTGGTTCAGTGAGTCAGCCAGGCAGGGGGGTGCTGGCCAAAGCCTCCGCCATTTCATGATAAAGCTTTTCTGCCATGATGTGAACCGGGAACCATATCCAGGCTTCAGGAGCCATGTGTACATCTTTAGGTGACCCTGTTTCTTGTAGGGGTGCAGCACTGGTGGAGCTGCCCCAGGTTGGAAGATGTGATATCTTTGCTGCTGCTTCGCCATGCTTCCAGTGTTCATGTTGTGTGTCAGCTGCTTCAGTCAAAATGTGGTTTTGTGTGCATGATGTCAACATACTTACAGTTTTAAGCACAGAAAAGGTTGCTGTTGTCTGTCACTGTTGGTTCTCTTAAGGAAATAGGGATACAGTTTTGCTTTAAATGAGAGTGAATTGTTGGTGGATTTGGACCACCAAAGGTGCGCTGCACCCAGCTCTTTATATGCCATTGAATTTCTGTTGTTATGGTTCCCGTGTGTGTTCCACATGGGCATTTCTGTCTTTTGCACAAATAGCTTATTTAGAGCTATTGCATAGTTCATAGGAAATGCTGCCAGTGTTAAGAATAAAAGGCACTTGTGCTTTAGCTTCAGTCCTTGCTTCCTTATGATGGTAGAGTTTTAGCACTGCACGTGGAATATTTTTAAACCAAGTTGAGAAAGTCAAGAGACAATCTGTTCCATATAACAATAATGAAATTACACAGTAGTAATAATAATAATGAGAATAACAGTTGTCTTTAGCATGGTTTCCACCTCCAAGAAAAAATAAAGTTCTGTTTGAACTCAGAACTGTGAAAACTTAGCACCTTCAGTTTGTCAGTTTGACTTAGGTGTGCTTACTAGGATCATAGCATCCCTTTGTTTCAAAACTATGCATGTATTTATGCTTTTTATTTAATCTTGGTATATGTGCAATGTGAAGTGAGTTATTTCTTGTATCATGGCATCAAATCTTGAACTTGCAAGGCTTCTAGAGTTCATCAGGTGCATTTTCTTTCTTTTTTGTCTTTCAGAAACTGGAAATCAAATTCTTCCATTTTGTTCCTTTTAAATAGGATAATATTTTATGATGGAAAATAGATGTAGCATCTCTTTCAATTTTATAACTGTCACTTAATTTACTCTTGCAGGTGTAGCATCTATGACTGTGCCAGTATACATTGCAGAAGTTGCTCCACCACACTTAAGAGGCAGACTAGTCACCATTAACACTCTGTTCATCACCGGAGGGCAGTTTTTCGCAAGTGTGGTTGATGGAATCTTCAGCTACCTCGCAAAGGATGGATGGAGGTTTGTGAGGCTTCCTTGCTAAAAGCAAAACTGTCTTGGATGTGATTTATTTGACAGCTGTTATAATTCTTGTTGGTAAAACAAGAGTTTACATATAAAGTGGTAAAACCATATACTGGACTGGATCTTTAATAATTGAGTCTTGCTAAATGGTCATAGAATCGCAGAATGTTTTTTGGTTGGAAAGGGCATCAAAGCCCATCAAGTTCCAATCCCCCTGACATGGGCAGGGACACCCTCTGTAAGACCAGGCTGCCCAAAGCCCTGTCCAACCTGGCCTTGAACACTGCCAGGGAGGGGGCAGCCACAGCTTCTTGGGGCAGCCTGTGCCAGTGTCTCACCATATGATACCCATACTGCTTTCACTGAGGCTTAATATTTGCAGTATGCTTAGTTTTTTTCACTTTACTAAGCTTTAAAATGGATGAGCAATAAATATGCATCAACGAGCTTGAATGATTGTCATGATGTTTATGAAAGGAGCTTGCCTTTTGCATTTAGAATAATTGCATGCTGATTTTTCAAAAGGCAAATTTCCACTATGATGCTGTATGTGCAAAATAGAGTTGTATTTTGAATATTCTTAATCAGAGCAGTAGTAATCCAATCAGAATTGAAGTGAAAGATATTGTAGCATAACTTCACAGTTAAAAGTTTTGGTTATAGAATAATATGAATCTCTTTTACTGTCTGGATATTATGTTCTTCCAGTAGACATTTCTAAGTGTTTCCAGACTGCAGTCTCATACCTACCTTCTTTATAGTGGTGTGTCATTTGAAAGAGATGAGAAATTTCAGTGGCTCAGTATTTTACATTTAATGCTGACTTGAAAAAATAATTAACAGAAATGTGTAGGACGAATAACTTCTACTGTTCATTCCAACTTCTGGAAGCTTGAGCTTAATTGCTTTGCTCTTGAAAATCACGCTTGGGAAAGGGATACGTGTTTTTGTAGGGCTTTTGATTTCTATTGCTACAGCCTCAAATCCTTTTCTTACTTGAAAAGCCTGATTTTTAAAGATCCTCCCTCCACCCCCAGGAACTTGCAACATAAATATTATTACAGTTTCTGGCTTCTAGTGGAGCTCAATAGGAATTTCTAGGTGTACTGACATTTGAGGCTTAAGTTAGGAACAATGAACTTGGGACTCGATCCGTAGAAGAACTAGGGAGCTGATCTTGTTCTATTATGTAAAGAAATATACATTGAAACAGAAAACATTATCTTCTTAAATAAGCTATGATTTTATTTGTGTAAGTCTGAAAATGCAAGAAACTTGAGGTTTTCACTTTTTGCCCATGTGATCGTGTCCTTTGTCTCTTTTGTAAAATGTCATCACGTTTTGACCTTAAGAAAAAAGTCACTTCATGCTGATTTTGTTTAATTTAAATTTAAGTTTGAGCTCTGCTTTGTGTTTTCTGAAAATTCACTGGTTACTTTAGCTCTAGTGAAAATAGCCTTTTGCATTTTTGTGTGGTACTTTTGATGAACACTTCATGACAATGCAGCTGTGTTCTCTGGCAGACTGTATATCCTCTTACAGAGACTTGAGAAACAGCCTTCACTGAAAGAATAACTTTTGTGGGTTTGCTAATCCCTTTCTTCAGGTAAAGAAATATGCTCAATTTTGGCATAAGTTAACAGCACGTAGTGATGCATTTCCAGGCAAGATACAATCCTGAAGTATTTGATCCCCGATGCCAATTATTCAGCAGTTGTTTAATTATTTTAAATTAGCTTTTAGCGTAGATCATTTGCTAATGTAAATGGTTCCTTATGCATGAGGCTGGATTAGAGGAATGGACAAGTAAAGATGTTTATTTAGGAGTCGAGCTGTGAGTCACTGTTACTGTTGGAGGCGTTGTGCAGTTTCTGTTTCGGCAGATTTCTTGAGTTCAGTTTACCTCGGTGGTTAGGGATTCAGTTGGAGGAAGCTTTTGTGGATGTAAATAGTGTTGGGTTTTTTCCATTAGTGCACTGACACATAGGAGGTAAGGATGTGTTTATAATCTGTGTGTTTCAGTAAATACTACAATATTGGAAGAAAAATACAAGCTGACAAAGTATTGGATGGGTATTGATCTTATTGGAGCCGTGCTTTTTGTTTAATTGTTCAGACAAACTACAATATTCTTCAGCTTGATTTTTTTTTTTTTAGCTCCAAAGCAGACTTCTGGGTTTCTTTTGGAAAGATCTAGCATTGTGCTATAGGATGTATCTGTTTGCAAATCAAATGGTGACACAGGATTGACAAGTACATTTGTATGCGAGTGACTACATCAGTGGAAAAATATCATTCCAGTTTGTTACACACAAGTTACCATCTTTTGATATGTTCCCTTGTAAATAAATTTAGCTGAAGTGGAAGATGAAGTGGAAGGCAATAATCATTGTCAAAAGTAGATTTAATCGTTTGGTGAAACACTGATGTTTTGATACCGTAAATAGGAATGAGGCCCCCACCCACTGAAATGCTGCACAACTGTTCTGAGAACTTCTACTTTGGTGTTACTTATTCTTCTGTTTGGAACAAAAAATAACCTACTCTGGTATAATTTAGGCCTTTAAACTATCTGAACTGAAAAAAATTAAAAGGAAAATCTAGATCCTGTGGATTGAGTGCGACTCAGCTGGGTCAGATCTGTGAGAGATGCTGCCTTTTGAAAGTTTCCAGTGATGGGCACTTTCACGTGTCAAGACAACTTGTTCAGATGTTCAGTCACTCTGTGAAGAATTTTTTTCCCCATCTTTGATACGAATTTTACTTGCTGCAACTTGTGACGATTGACTCTCGGTCTTTCACAGTAAACATCTGAGAAGGTCTGTCTCCCATCTTCTCTATGAGCTCCTTTTCAGGTGTGAGAGATGCAGTAGGATCTCCTCCTGGTCATTTCTTTTCCAGGCAGCACAAATCCATATCTCTCAACCCCTTCTTTATGTCATACACTCCAGTTGCACAACCTTGGTGATCCTTTGCTATTCCTGTCTGTAGCTCGCTCTCACGTTGGTGGTCCCAGTCTTCCAGATTCAGTGAGGCATAATTGTTTCTTGCAGCCTGCTTACTCATTCTGGATAACTTCTGGTAATGCAGTAGTGTAACATTTTGTGTACATGCCAAGTACTGTTCTGCTGGAATGAGGGGAGCAAAGTGAAGGAAAACTGTTGGCGATGCATTGGGTAGAAACTGAGGCTTTGCTAGTGATGGAGTACCTAAGGACCCTGAGCTGTTAATTAGGGATTGTGTACTTCTCTGTCCTCAGCTAGTTTACTGCAGCCTGAGATGGAGCAGAGTACCTATGGTGTGCCCCCTGGAAAGAGTGCTCAGCAAACACAGGGGGTTAAATTACAGGTGCTCACTCTTCAGTCATCACATAAAGAACGAAATATATCTGGCAACTGTTGTAACTCCTAGTGACTGAGTTGCTAAGTACTGGGGTGCTACAAAAAAAGATAAGGAAAAATTTTCTTAGCTTTGCTTGATGTTGAAAATGCTGGATATTAGCTTAAATGTTTGGTTTATTTTGTTTATTTAGCCTGACTTACTTCAGGATAGCTTTATAAACCCTGCTAATGCCATCTTCATAACATTGCAGCAGTATGTCTGAGAAGGAGAAAAGGTATGGCAGACTTACTAAATTTCATGCCAGGCTTTTTCAGGTCAGCTAGACATCTGGCTTCAAATGCAAGGTCTTGTACTCTGTATAGGAAAGAACTACATTAGATTTCTGAAAGCTAGGTCACTGCAGGAAATGTCTAAAATTGCCTGCTTTTTCTCTGAATTGGTCGTATCAAAGTTGCTTGATCTGCAAATTGCAACAACTCTTGAGCTTGCGTTGGATGTATGCTCTTAACTGAACATTTTCCTTCTGGCCTGCTCCTGTTATTCAACTTTGACCAGAAACATGTCAATTGGAAACTGACTTGAGTGAGCAAGCACTTTCTGTACAATTCTTTTTTCTTTTTTTTAATCTTGCCTGTGATAAACAATCCAATAGAGTCCAACTGGTAACCTTAATAGGCTGGATTGAGCTTTCAGGAGCTTCCATTGATTTTGCAAGATGATTGCAGGTACCCAAGTGCTCTGTTGCATTTAAGGGACTGATGGGCTTTGGAAGAGCAGAAATTAGGTAATAGGAAGGTAAAGGACTAAATCTGTTTATTTAGATTTGTTTAGAGTCTTTTGCTTGCAGTTTGACAGAATATGGTGGTTGTGATTTTAATGTCTATGGTTTTGTTCTACTCTTCATTTGAAATGAAATAAGAGGCTTTCTAAATACCACTCTAATGCAGGTATTGAATATGCAATTTGTTGAGCTTCAGCATCGAAAGGTGATTCTGTATACAGCTATCAAAATGTTTGTGGAGAGGGAAGAGCAAAGGAAGAAATGAGGACATTTAATGAATGAGAACATTAGTGAATGAGACATGAGAACATTAGTGAATTTAGAAGACTTGTTAAATAAGTTGGCTGAAGACTACTCAGCTAATGATCCTTCCATGAACTTTTGTGTTTTGAGTTTATTTTCCTCTGCTTTTCTTTTTTTTTTAACTAGTGATGAGCTATACAGTTCTTCAAGTGTTAGAAAATAAGAGGTTTACTCACAGATTTCTCTCTAGACCAAGATTTATTTGTATGACCTTTGGAGAAATTTCCTGGTTTTAGGAAGAACTCGAGGGCTAAGCTTGGGGATGGGAAGTCAGACCTGCACATGATGCATGTTGTCCTGGGATGGCCACCCTCTTTGCATTACTTTTTTGGTGTTCTTTTCCCCATTCTCCAGTTTTCTGCCCTGTTGTATGGCTGATGTTTTTCTTTGTTAAATCTACAAATGCCTCTAGGAAAGTTGTTTTTTGTGGTTTTGGGGTTTTTTTTTTTTCCATGTTCATCCAAAATGCATTTGGACTTGACAAATACATTTGGTTCATTGCCCCAAAACAAGGTTTCCATTAATGTTTGTGCTCTCCTACTCTATTAGCAACCTCATTTCATAGCATGCTTTATAAAAACATCCAGGTGAGAGACTGCCAAATTGACTGTGTGAAAGCATGCATCCAGGGGCACGAGGAGAGGAGCTAGAGGACAGATTAGCACATCTCCCTAATATCCTGGCTGATGTCAAAGTGTGAACCTATTTATGAGTACAGACTACCTCAGCATTCGGTCTGAGGGCTAGTTTCTGGAAGTGTTTTAATGGTTATAACCACTGATGTGAAACCTGTGATAGCTGCAATAATGGACAGGTGACACTAGCACCATTTAAAGTCTTTAATGGAAGTGAAGAAAAAAATCTCAGTGAAATGCAAATGGGAAAAGGTCAGATCTAGAAAGCAGACCAAAATGATACACTATGCAATTTTTGTTATTCTTTATAGTGTTTTATTAAAGAAATATAAAAATAGGGAGTGTATAGATCAGAACCAACCATGAAAGTTGGTGGTATGCTTATCTTCCCCAGCTTCTCTTCTCCCTGGCTTTAGCTAGAGTGAGCAAGCTGTTGTCAGTTACCTGTGGGTGTTGACACTGGTGTCATTGATGACCCCTTCAAGTCTCTCTCCGGACAGTGGTAGTTCTCTGTGCCCCACCTTGGGCATCTAAAATCTAGTTTTGATTTAAAACTTAACATTGCAGCTGGCTGAAGATTTAAGTGCAGATTTTCTAAAAGATCTGGTGTAAATTGCCATGTGGGTCACATGAGCTTTTTTCAGTGTTTGAGCTTATAGTAATAAACTTTCAAAAATAAACCAGGCATCTCTTTCCACAAGAGATGTATTGCTTGGCCATGTGTGTCTGTGTATACATATTACTGGCCAAATCAAGCACTTTTTGTTGGCTGCTTTTGGGGTTAATATTTTTAATATGCCTGTAAACCAGCAAGATTTCAGTTTCATTTTTGCCATCAGCTGTACACACTTGTTCTCAGTGCCTTTGCTGTCTCTTGGTGACTATTCTTATATCTTCATCACTGAAGAGATTATTAGTTTCCAAATTGTTGGAATGTTTCAGGTTTATAATTTAGTCTGACTTACTGTCCTTGGGACCAGTGGCTGTAGGGTCAGTGATGGCAGAACAGTCAACATGTCCTTGAGATTTCAGTGATTCACAGAACAGTAGGGTTTGGAAAGGATCTCTGGAGATCGTCTAGTCCAACCCCCCCATGTTAATGCAGGATCACTTACAGTATGTTGCCCAAGATTGTGTCCAGGGGGGTCTTGAGTATCTCCAGAGAAAGAGACTCCATGCCCTCTCTGGGAAGCTTGTTCCAGTGCTCTGCCACCCTCAAAGAGAAGACATTTTTCTCTCATGTTGAGATGGATCTTCCCATGTTCCAGTCTGTGCCCACTGCACTGTCACTGGGCACCACTGAGAAGAGTTGGGCCCTGTCCTCTAGGCATCTACCCTTTTTATATTTGAAAGTGTTGATGAGATCCCCTCTAAGTCTTCTCTTCTTCATGTTAAACAGACCCAACCCTCTCAGCCCTCCCTGGAATTGTAAGTGGGGGTCCTGTTTTCTAAAACACTCTGCAGAATATGATTCTTAATTGTTTCTGCTGATAAAGAAAGTGAGGGGAGGAGGGTTGGATTTGTAATTTACAGCTCGAGTAGCTGTAATTGGGTCTTCTCATGGCATGTTTTTGTAGGCAGATATGAGATATTTCTTTCTTTATTTATTTCCAGGTACATGCTGGGCCTGTCAGCTGTTCCAGCAGTTATACAGTTCCTTGGATTCCTGTTTCTTCCTGAAAGTCCCCGCTGGCTCATTCAGAAAGGCCAGACTCAGAGAGCACGGAGAATCCTGTCTCAGATGCGTGGCAACCAGGCAATTGATGAGGAGTATGACAGTATCAAAAACAACATTGAAGAAGAGGAGAAAGAAGTTGGAGCAGGTATGCTGAATGCTTGTTGGCCTCCCTGCCTGCCAGTGAGGAGATAAAAACCAGAGGAAATGTTGAAGGTGTAGCCCCTGGGAACTTGACATGTTGCTTTTTCTTGTCTGTTTTGGTATTGTTTCAAATATTTCATATACTGGTAGCTTCAAAAATGACAAGGTGTTTCCATGGTCCTGCAGGTTTAAATTGGGTTCTAATTTCTTAAGTGAGGAAAAAATAAAGTTGTGTAAGATTCTAAGACTGTACCACCTACACTAAGGTGAGAATTGCACTCAAAAAATTCCTCATTTTAAGAACACATCTCTTGAAGAGTGAAAAGAAATAAAATAAAAGTTTTATTTCGTTTGTCAGTAGGAAAGGACAAACAGGCACTAGGGAGGTCAGAAGGCATTTTACATGCCTTAATTATCCAGAAGCCATACTCTGGCCAACCATATCCTGGGCAAGTAACCTTTGGAAAGATTTACAAAAGCAGATATGTAATTACAGAGATTCTTTTTCAGTAAAGGCAACTTCTGAGAGTCCTTTTTGTCTGTCCTCATGAGAGTTAAGGCATCTAAATCAAATCCTTTATTTCTTCTCAGCTCTTCATCCAGATGACAGATGATAGGACCAAGGGGAGATGGCACTAAGCTGTGCCAAGGCAGATTCAGATTAGATGTTAGGAAAAAGTTTTTCACTGAAAGAGTTGTCAGGGCCTGGAACAGGCTGCCCAAGGGAGGGGGTTGAGTCACCTCTCCTGGATGGGTTTAAAAAAAGGGTAGATGAGGTACTTAAGGATGTGGATTGGCTTAGGACAGGAATGGTTGGACTTGATCTTAAAGGTCTTTTCCAACCTTCTGATTCTGTGATGCTTTTGGAACCTTATGCCATGATTGCTCAAAACTTTATGTATGTACTTATGTGTGTCCTTACAAAGCAAGATTACAATTTCATTGACTTACTTTCTGACTGCTACTTAGTTTTCCTTTCCTGCTGAAAGTGTTAATGTGGGAATCTCAAGTAAGGCTCTTCCCTAAGGCTCATCTGAATTCTTGCTTCCTTAAACATTGGTGGTCAAATACTGTAATTTCTCAGGGCTCTTGGAAAGAAAAATGCAGGTTATTTTATGCCTGTGTAAATTGAGATTCAGCATCTTACAATACCTTATCTCTTGCCTCATTGAGTTTGAGCCTCACCACAAATAGTTAAATATCTGGAAAAAGTTGACACATACTAGTGAAAGGATTTTCAAACTGTTAATCACTGGTGTGAAGCAGGGCTGGATTATTTTTTTCCCCATTATGTTTTTGAGGCTTTGAATACTTTTACCCACTTCTTCAGGGTGGCCTGGGGGCAATGAAGTTCACTGTAACCCATTTAATTAAAAACTGAAGTGAATATTGGTAGAACAGCTAAGAGTCCTGTACCAAGGTTCTTGATCCTAGTTAGGGATTGGGTTGTTCAGTTCTGTGGAAAGCCACTTAATATCTAGTATGGAAGTTTTTATGCTTTGTAGAAATAAAAGGAGCAGGTGTTTGACCCATCCAGTCCCTTATTTTTAGTCACTGAGCTGTAGGGTATGCACTTTTTTCTCTTAAATCTTACTTAATGCTGCAGTTTTCATTATTTGTAAACTACATGTGGTGGTGTAAGACTGCAGGGGGGGGTGACTTCAGCTCAGTTGTTAAGTCAGTCCTCTATACGTTTGTAAATTGGGCTGGCACGCTAATTAGGGGGTTGATGGCATGTTCCTGGAGTTCAATCAGTGACATTCATGGGAGAAATCCTGGTCACAGAGGATCAGTTTTTCCCCTCAGGTGATCCACAGCTTCAGAGTTGTCACCAAAGGGCATTAAAAAACCAAGGGGTAGTTACTTGTTGTAATTACTTGGCAAATAGGCATTAATTATGGTCATTCTTGGGTGTGATTATAACCTGCTTGTAATTGTACTGCATCCCATTTAACCCAAGGTCTTCATGTTAAAAAAGTGTGTGTTGTGTGTCACATGTTATTTTTTGTTATGTTTCTGTGACTTAAAGGTGGTATTTACAAGTGGTATTAAATTGCAGTTATTTTCCTTTCTTGAGGAGTTGTCTGGATCCTCAGTATTGAATTTGGCATGTGTATTGCAAGAACCACCTCGTTGTTCATTATTTCATTGCTGGGTGTTCAGGTGCTGACAACTCTAATATGTGCTTCTCCAAAGACTTTACATTTTGATTTGCTATGTGTATTTTGGCTGTGGGGTTTTGTTTGTTGGGTTGTTTTGGGGTTTTTTTTTTGTTGTTTGCTTCATATATTACTATAGTAGTTCTTGTATTCACTTCTATTTGTGGCAGACAATGTTTTAAACCACTAGCTAATAGCAATAACAAATGTTGATATTGATTCCCATTGGACATTGTGGACATCATTCCAGTTTTACAAAAAGCTTTAATGATCCTGAACTGACAGCATGTGTGTGGCATTCAAGGAAAGATAACTTTGTAAATTGAGAATCATCCAGCATGCTGCTAGGTAATAGTGTCATTTCCTTCCCTGTCTCTTCCTTTCTTGAAAAAGAACAGATGTTCACTTTCATTAATTGATACGAGAGCATCTTTGGCAGCTTCTTAGGGAATCATTTTTGAACTGAAAGTAAATCTGTGTTTTGATTCCTCTGCAAGGGACTAACAGAATGGAACTTTAACATATTCTCCAGTCCCACACTGAAAACTGTAATGCCTTTTGTAACTGCTTCATCAACTGCTCTTGTCAGGGAAATAATGAATCACTTTCCCCACAGGGGAGCTTTGCCTGTGTTTTTTTTTTAGGCTCCTATGTTAAATATTTGTTTTTAATATCTGTCACAAAACCAGAGAAGTTAATTTCGTTTACCCCATGGTCATCAAGCAGTTTCTGCCTTGCAAATAACAAAAATGCCTTCAGCATCAAACTTCTGCTTCAGAAGCCTTTTGGGCCGATGTGGGATACCTGTTAAGCAAGTGATTCCCATTGATCTTTTCCAATACATTCAGCAAAATCCCTGCTGATGGTACAGCTTAGCAGCTTATACTTTAACATCTCCAGATAGATATGAGGAAGAGAATGCTTCTTTTTGACAAATGCTTTCCCCATGACTGGTTATGCAAAGGACATTTTTTTTCTGGCAGTCTTGAATACTGCTTTTGGATGCTCTGTGCTGTAGTCCCAGTGTGACTTTCTAGTTGTAACCTTGCATTTTGGGAAGAGAAAGGGGGGGGCTTTACATTCTGCAGTAACACTGCAAGGCAAGTTGAATCTTGGTCAAGTCCAGCTAGTTACCATTTTTTTAACGTTATCCCCCTTTCAGATGGTGGGGCTGAAGAACAAAAGGGAGCTGGTGGTAGGGAAATCGAGGGTAGAGGGACTAGTGAGGAAGATCTTAGAAAGAAGGGAGCTCTGCAAGAATTGTGGAAATGGTGGTTTATCAGTGCAAAGTGACCTTCCCCTTCAAATATGCTGTGGATCTTTCAGGTTCTCCAGTGCTCAGCTCAGGCTCTGAAGCCATAGTGGAGAGAAAAGGGAAGAGACTGGTCAGAAGGGGTTTGCAGCGGAAGGAGGGATCAAACACATTGCTGGGAGAGGGTTCTGGAGCTTCCTGGCAAAACATATCTAACTCTCACTGCTGCTGAATTGTAGTTTTCAGTCCAGTTAAAGCAAAGGTTCTGTAATGCATGCTAGTTAAAAACAGGCAATCAAATCATAGCAATGCAGGAAAGCACTGGCACAGCTGTCTTAACTACTCAGGTATGGATGTGAAGTAACTTGTGCTCCAAAGTGAATTAGAGCGTGGGGTTTGTAGTGCTAATTCCAGAGTGGTGGTTTTGCACACAACAGTAAAGCTATCCAGCACCCCTTTTGTAAAAAGGTTATGGGCTGTCAGTGTAATGGCCATTCTGGAAAGAAATCATTATAGCATCCATCAGAGCCATTTTTAATAGATTATTGATTTGACAACACTCCAGTGTTCAAAGCACATCACAGTGAAGTCTCAGTTTGTACTGTCTTTCTGGGTGGAAGCTCTTGGAAACTGCATGACTTTTCCCTCTTGTAGCAAAACTGAGCTGCGATGTGCCAGGATGCAGGGTATTTCATGTGAAATCAGTAGCAATGAGTATAGTACTAACTTAACATCTTGAGGAACTGAACATCATTTGCATTAAGACTAGACATTCATTTTTTGTGTAGCTGAAGGAGCATTAAGACTAGACACTTATTTTTTGTGTAGCTGAAGGATGTGTAACCATGGATCATAATTGCACTAGGAGAGCAGCATAACCTCTATCCCACCTATCTCTAACCTGTGAATTAGGGTTGAGACTCTTGACCTTACCTGCTATGCCTGTGGACCTTTACATTTTATTATTTGTTCTCAAGCTCCTCTATGTGGTAAATCCTGATCATGAAGATGTCTTTTGTTGCACATCTTATGTTTAGTAATTCTGGCCATGCAAAACTGTTGGGGCTCAGTGGCACTGGGAACCATGCTGTGAGATTCACCAAGTGGTTTTGAAAACTGATCATTACACTGTAGTACTGTGTAATCACCTACTGGCTTGTGTCTGTACCAGAGTGTTATGTAACAGGTGCTCCTTGAACATGAGAGATTTGCTTGTTTAATACATAATTTCTAATAGCTTAGTTTGGTTTGGGTTTTTTTTTTTTGTGAGAAAAGTGTGTCTGTGCCAGTGTTTCGCTCCTCTAGGCTTGACTCAACTTTACTTTGCTGAATTTCCTATTGCATTCATGAGTCAGTCTCCTTTTTTAGGTTTTGTGTTTTCTTGTTGAAGGTAAATGTGTTATGATATAAAGGTAAAATCACCTTATTACCATTAGGTTTTAATCTCATAACTTTACCCAATTAACTGTCAGTTAAAATAGAATATTGTCAGGGAGGCGGTCTGGACCCTCAGTCCTTCTTGATTCCAGTGTACTTTTATTTCTTGCACTTTTTCTTCTTGTTACTTATTAGTATTTCTGGACATGGCTTTGGCTGGAACTGTTTGACATGCTGTGGCAGTTCAGCTCCAAACAGTGGCCGTGCTTGGACTGCCCTGGAGGCACCCAGGAGTGCCTCTCCCCAACCAGCCTCTCTTAGGGGGGAGCGATGTCAGGTGATGTGGAAAACAGGCTGGGAGAACTCAGCTCACCTGTGCTGGCTGCTTGGGAAGGTTAACTCTGACCTGGCCAGAACCAGGACACATTCATCCTTCTAGGGAGATCACAGAATCACAGAATCTTAGGGGTTGGAAGGGACCTCAAGAGATCATCGGGTCCAACCCCCCTGCCAAAGCAGGCTCCCTATCTCATATTACATAGATAGGCATCCAGACGAGACTTGAATATCTCCAGAGAAGGAGACTCCACCACCTCCCTGGGCAGCCTATTCCAGTGCTCTGTCACCCTCACTGTGAAAAAGTTCTTCCGCATGTTGGTGCGGAACTTCCTATGCTCCAGCTTACAGCCATTGCCCCTTGTCCTGTCCCCACAGACCACTGAAAAGGGGCTGGCCAATTCCCCCTGCATCCCATGTCTAAGATATTTATAAACACTAATTAGGTCCCCCCTAAGTCTTCTTTTTTCCAGGCTGAACAGACCCAGCTCACTCAGCCTTTCCTCATAGGGGAGATGTTCCAGACCCCTAATCAACTTTGTCGCCCTTCTCTGGACTCTCTCCAGGAGGTCCCTGTCTTTTTTATACCAGGGAGCCCAGAACTGGACACAGTACTCCAGGTGGGGCCTGACCAACGCAGAGTAGAGGGGGAGGATCACCTCCTTCGACCTGCTGGACACACTCTTCCTGATGCATCCCAGGATCCCATTGGCTCTCTTAGCCACCAGGGCACACTGCTGGCTCATAGCCAACCTGTCATCAACCAGGACCCCCAGGTCCTTCTCCACAGAGCTCTTTTCCAACAGGTCATCCCCCAGCCTATACTGATACAGTCGGTTATTCCTCCCCAGGTGCAAGACTTTACACTTGCCCTTGTTGAATTTCATTAGGTTTCTCCCAGCCCAGCTCTCCAGCCTGTCCAGGTCTCTCTGGATGGCAGCGCAGTGTTCCTGCGTGTCAGCCACTCCTCCCAGCTTTGTATCATTGGCACTTGCTGAGGGTGGATGCTATTCCCTCATCAAGGTCGTCAATGAAGATATTAAACAGGACTGGACCAAACACCGAGCCCTGGGGAACACCACTTGTCACAGGCCTCCATTCAGATTCTACTCCACTGATCACAACCCTCTGAGCCCGGTCTGACAGCCAGTTCTCAACCCACCTCACTGTCCACTCATCTATCCCTTGTTCCCTCAGCTTCTCTATCAGGATGTTGTGGGAGACAGTATCGAAAGCTTTGCTAAAGTCAAGGTAGATGATCCAGAGATACTGGAAGCTTGTAGTGTTTTCATTCTTAATCATCATTCTCCCCTTACTTCTGGAAATCCTTTTTATCTGAGGCCATTGCCTGACATGACTGAGGTTCAGAGAGGTATGAACATGCTTATTATTATTGGACATCAGCTGGAATCTTACTTAATGAAAACTTGGTAATTGATGCTCTTGTAGGGCTGTGCAGACCTCTAAATCATTCTACTTCTAGCCACTCAAGTTGTTATTTAAAATTAATGCCCCTCCTATGATATAAAGTTGCTGTTGTTACCAGTAATCATGAAATTAAATGGAAGTCTTTGGGGCAAAAGAATCAAAGTAATCAGGCTAAAGATTCATTGAAGAAAACCCCAAATTCAATATTGTTGCTATTTAGGTCAGCCTGAAATTCTTGCTTGTGGCAGTACCTTATGCCAGGATCAGTGCCAGGTGGGTTTTATTTTTGGATTTTGTGGGAAGTGTGGCCAATGCAAGAGGTACTTGAAAGGAATGTCTTTGTTTCATTCTTAACCATTTGACATGTAGAATTATTTCCTGGTCTGTTCCCTTAAGAACACGAATTCTTCCTGTGTATGTCTCCATTGGAATTTGTTTTGACTTGAGCCCATAAAAAACCACTCCTTTGGATAATTTAAAATTCATGCAATGCAGGTGAATAACACCTGGAGACCTTTGATCCTGAGAAAGTATACTGACTCCATTCAGTGTATGATCAGACAACAAGAAAAATCTGTCTGTAAAATTTGGCAGGGAGTATTCAAAGTATGAATTCCTGTTTTAAACACTTGAAAGAGAAGATTTTTACTTCTTTTATCCTTGAAATCTTTTAAAAGGCTGAGTTATTCTTGCAGTTATGGCCTTTGAGAAATACAATGTATAAAGAGCTATTCTTTTTTGTCTTGTATAGAAATATAACTGCTGCATTTTAAAAGCAATAATTTGTATCTTGTGTCTTAGGGTTTGCATCTTCAGTTTGTGCACCCAACTGTGAGTTTGGGAATGTCTGTATGCTTTGGGAATCCTGGTGTTCAGTGTGTTTACCTGGCAGCATGTTTTGACTAGGGCTTGCTTCAGTGGCTTATGACCAAAACCAAAACCCTAATCTTTCACCCTGGTTGTCAGCATGCTGACATAAATTGAATGTTTATCTGGAAATGGTGGTTAATTGCCTCTCTGAAGATCAGATTATTTCAGGTAGGCTGCTTCAGGTGTATGTTTTGGAACGATCTCTTCTTTGCCCGATGTCCAGACAGATTTAATGTATTGTAGTTCAAAAAAGCAGGAAAAAGCAAACCAATAGAACTTAATGAAAGTATAGGGAAGCACTGTGAGGCAGGAGGGTTTGGTTTGATTTTGTTACTTATATGTGTGTTTCAGATTCACTATGAATTTTCTGGAAGTAAAATTAGCTTTCCATCGGCAGTGTTACTGCTTTATATTCACAGCTTTGGAATGCTACAGAAAATACGAGCTACACGTCTGGAAAAGAAAAGAAAATGAAAAAGACAATCTCTTATCAGTTAAAAAATGAATGTAGGTGTGATGTTTTTGTTTGAAACCAAAGACTTCACTCACAGGTAGCAGCAGAGTTTGCCTATGCTGCTGCTTTTCATCTCAGGTTGCGTGTGGGACTGTGTGTCTAGAAACTCCAAATACTGGTGCATCACTGAATGTTCAGCAGCTCCCTATGCTTTGCTTAGGAACCAGTATCTGTTTCAGAGTGGAAGAAAATGTTGGAAGAGTAAGAGTAGTGGTTGACATGCTTTTCTGAGAGAATATGGTTTTTCTGAAGCAAAAACTGACTCTGAGAGAGTCTGTGAATAAGGATAACATGTTTTGTTTGGTTGTGTCCAGAAAAACAGGAATTTGTAACCTGTGCTTAAAAACCATGCAAATTCCTATACCTCCCTCAGCTCTGCAAATTTAACTAGAATAGTTTATTTTCCTTCTTTAGTACAATCAGCTAAATTTAGGCTTTTTCAGGTGTTAGGATTGTCTCTGTGTCAAGTTTATTATTTGTTAGGGCTCACTACAGTGCTTCAAATTATAGAAAAGTATCTTGGTTTTTTGTATTAAAACAAGTTAGTCCAACTGACTTGGACTAGATCAGTTTCTAGAAGCTATTGGCTTCTGGCCCCAGTTTCCATGCCTTCTAGAAGCTCAGTTCAGTTCTCGAAAGCTGTGAGCTAGACACGGTGCTTGGAGTTTGGGCAGTAGTGCTTAGTTTTATAACTTGGCCTATTATTAATAATTCTGTATAATAGTATTAACTGCAAAGAGCATTTGCAACTGTGTACACTTAAATAGTTCCTTCTCAGTCCAGGGGAAAAAAATAGTGTGGCATGTGGTGAAATTTTAGGAAAGCTGGACTGAAAGATTCCTGGCAGAAGTAAACATGAAGGACTTGGGGAGAATATTCATGGTCAATAAAAAGAAAAATGACTATGCATATCAAAGTAATAGTAAAGGAGTGAAGCAAGGCCAGGTTGGATGGGGCCCTGGGCAACCTTGATCCAGGCCTGGAGGTTGGATCAAGATCCAGGCCTGGAGGTTGGTGGCCCTGCCTGTGGCAGGGGGGTTGGAGCTCTATGATCCTTGGGGTCCCTTCCAACCCAGACCATTCTATGATTCTACGATTCAAGCAGAAAAGACATGAAATAGAAAGGGAGGGTGGGGAACAACACACAAAAAACTCCAGGACCAGAAGAGGTGGCTCTTGGATTGCTGGGAGGTAAACCTCTTCTGAACAATAATAAGATTTGTTCTTTACTCAGTACAGAAATGGAAGAGAAAGTAAGTGGTGGGTGACACTGATACACTTGTCCTGGTTTTGACAGGGATAGAGTTAATTTTCTTCCTAGTAGCTGGTGTAGTGCTGTTTGGGATTTAACATGAGAATAATGCTGGTAACACACTGATGTTCTAGTTGGTGCCAAGCAGTCAAAGACTTTTTAGCTTCTCATATTGCCCTGCAAATGAGAAGGTAGGGGTGCCCATAAAGCTGGGAGGGGACACAGCCAGGACAGATGACCCATACTGATGTCATGCTGAACAAAGAAAAACCCCAAACTGGGGGGAGTTGGCTGCAGGGGAAGGGGGGGCCATCAGTCGCTGTTTGGGAATTGGCTGGCCATTGGTCAGCGGGTGGTGAGCAATTACTTTGTGCATCACTTGTTTTGCACATTATTATTACTATATTTGTTTTCCCCCTTCCTTTTCTGTCCTATTAAACTGTCTTTATCTCAACCCATCAGCTTTACTTTTTTTTTTTTAAAAACCTTTTTTTTTCCCCTATGCTTTCCCCCATCCCCCTGGTCAGGGTGGGAGGAGTTATGTGAATGGCTTTGTGGTTGCTTTAGCTGCTAGACAGTTAAACCACGACACTCCTGTCTGTAACACACCGGGTTTGTTACACTGGGAAAGGAGCCTGAGCGAGTGAGGTGGGAGGTGGGCCTGGGAGAGTAAAAGGATTTTAACACTGGGATAGGAACGAAAGGGCAGAATACAGCTGCTTAATGCAAAGCTGCAGCCCAGGCTGAGCTGGGCTTGTTCAGCCTGGAGAAGAGAAGGCTGCGGGGGGACCTCACTGCAGCCTNAGGTTGGATGGGGCCCTGGGCAACCCTGTGTAGATCCAGGCCTGGAGGTTGGTGGCCCTGCCTGTGTCAGGGGGGTTGGAGCTCTATGATACTTGGGGTCCCTTCCAACCCAGGCCATTCTGTGATTCTATGATTTGAATTTCCTGTGCACTCATGGGTGAGAGATGGGCACACACTGCCTTCACAGCAGAACCTGCTCTTTGGGCCTCTTTTTTACTCTAAAATTGATGCACTGAGGTACTGGTTGCTCATGTGAAATTATGGATCTATTTTTTATATTTATGTGTATTGTTTTTAAGAAGTAATAAAATTACGGTGCCTCTAGAGCTGCTAATGATATTCAAGAGCTCAGTTAATTAAA
This sequence comes from Zapornia atra, assembly GCA_013400835.1. Lineage (NCBI taxonomy): Eukaryota > Metazoa > Chordata > Aves > Gruiformes > Rallidae > Zapornia > Zapornia atra. The sequence goes on along the minus strand of VZTU01024226.1, from coordinate 17,836 downwards.
AAAAAAAAAAAAAAAGAAAAAGCAGGGAAAAAAAAAGGTCTAGTTCTTCATCGTTCCCTGCTGGATCCAGCATCTGCACTGAATACACAATTCTCAGCTGAGTGCTCCCACTTGAGCTGCCTGTTTACATTCAGCAGGGATTCCAACAAAATACAGTGTTGTGTGAAAATGTTAATGGGCATGGGGGAAACTATTTGGGTTTTTTTTGGACTGCTGAGGAATAATTAGAACACTTCACAAAGCTTAGTAATATGATTCATTATTTAGCTCTTAGAACAGGTTCTGTGGCAAAAGTTGGAGATCATCTTGCAGCTTCTTTGCTCTCTGACATTGTGAAGTTGAAACTAAAATAGATTTAAAGATTTTAATAATATTTATATGTAAATGCTGTAGACAAGTAGCTGAGCAAACTTCATGTGTTACAATTCTAGCTGTTTCAGCATAATCTTTAAAATTAAAAAAAGCTTTTAAAAGAAATGCATTGCTTTGCAGCGTTCAAAGAACCACATCAGTGTGGAGCTGGCTCTTCTTCTTCTGCCTCCTAGGTGACAGGCTTTGTACAAGGGCAGAACTTGGCTCACCTATGAGATGTCAGTGATTCTTCAACAGCAGTAATTTTTCTTTGGCTCTGTGGTCAGGTGAATACAGTGTTTATACAGCTTGTTTAAATTTAAATACTTTGTTAATAGCAAGAAACCAAGGAAATTTCTATTGCATAAGGCCATGTTCTGCCCCTGCAATCTATTTAGGCTTTCTTTTTCTAGAGACCTTCACCAAGGTATTGTCCACCTGATTTTTGTCCAACACTCATCTATTTCTCTTGTCTTTTTAAAATATCAGCACTGGGTTTTTTTAATCTCTTCTGTTTTCAAGTCACTTTATTCTTCTAGCAGACCTGAAGGGTTTGGTTCAGAATATGCAGCTATCCTTGCACACCTCCTGATAGTTAATCCAAAGTATTCATGTAGTGATCAATTCAGTAAATCTTGTCAACCAATATGAAGTCTATCACAGTTGGCATGCTCCCATGTGTGGATTGTGTTTTGTTTGACTGAAAATAGATTTGGGGGAATAAAAAAAAAGGAAAGAATACTTTAATGTAGTTTGCTGCTGAACATGTTGCTGCTTTGATTCCCAAACTACATGTTTTGAATGCTCCCCTCACAAATGTTCTGGAGCTTGCTAAGAAAACAAGTTGATGGGATTTCTTCCTCAAAAAAATTAATGAAAAATGGTGACTATTTCACCAGAGTACATATTTTGATCTAGTGCTTTTATCCAGGAGATAAGCAGCAGCTGATTTATGTTAATTCTGTTCGACTATAATTTTTTCAAGTGGTGAACTGGCTGAAAATTGTGTTCTTTGGTCAGTAAAAAGTTGGAATTCTGCTTTTCTTTTTGGTTGTTTTTTTTTAAATGGTATCTGCTAAGCCATAGTGATGCTCAGAAACTCTGTAGTAGCGTGGTAGCCTTGTTAGAGACCCAAATCCCAAGGAAAGAGCTTCCTCCTCATGTTATGGCATTCCAGAGTAGGAAGGGTGAGCATCACCTTTTCCCTTTATTGCTTGGATGAATGTGTCTGTGGGATTAAGCATGCTGTGTGATGTTTCTCTAAGTGAAGTATTTTCATGGAAGTTTATTTTATTATTTTGTGTTCTAAAATACTACTGATCTTCTGGAAAATGTCCATATAGATTAAAGGGGGGGGTTTGCATGGTTGAAGCGTGTGTGTGTGCAAGATAACTAATGCTGCAAGAATAATTCTCAATAAATTATTATGAATTCATTTAGACTCTGTTTCTGCTTGTCAGTTGTCTGTGGGAAAGCTGTGGTTTCCTTAGACATATTTGTTTTGGAAGTGTTAAAGTGCTTTGGAATTTTTCTCTGGGAAGCTGTAACGAATGCGTTGCAAACTTGAAATTTTTAGTATAAATTATTTGGAAATTGTGGCTTTCACAAGTATTAACCAGTATTTCAGTTGTGTTGTAGAAATATCTGGACAAACAAAACTGAATAGCTCAATTAACAAAGCAAGAAAATATTAAAAGAATCAGTAAGGCTTGTCCCTTTCCACCCCATTTTCAGGTTTCCTGTTTGTGAAACAAGCCCCAAACCAACACCATCACCCCCCAACAAAGAAAAAAAAAGCCTCACCAAGAAGTCCTTCACTGGAAGCTCTTTGTAATTTTTTAGCACTTTTTTCCCTCTCAGGATACCACTTTTCTGTTAGATGGCTTTTTCCTATGAGGAAAGGATCACTCTGCTGTTCTGTAGTGAACATTCAGAGGCAAATGCTGCATTTGTAAATCATGGTGATTTTGAGCTTTTTTTTTTTTCTAATTCTGTGCACAGTTGAATATTTCTATTTCTGTTGAACAGGAAGTAATGTTTTAGAAACCAGTATAGTTCAGTGCCTATGGATATTCAAATATTTACTGAAAGTCATAAGGAAATTGTTGCTTTCTATTCAAATTATCTCACACTACAGCTCTGGGGATTTATGAATGAAGAAGTATCTTTTTTTTTTTTTTTTGGTCCAAAATTGTGAGAATTTTAGAATTATTCTGTGACTAAATGTTGCCAGGGCTTGAAAACATTTGCCTTTTCCCTGCAATACATAGTGAGCATCCAATTCCACCCTTATAGACTTGAGTTCGGGACAATATTTAGTGACAGCAAATGTAGCGTGTGCTGACAGTTCCTCTCCTCTATTGCAAAGAGTTTGTGGTGTTACTAAGAAACTCCTGAGGATTCAAGGTGCTGTATTGCTTATAATTGCTTAAAAACATTTAATGTAGCATGCTGCATCTTTATTCTGTCCTTTTACAGTGAAATAACAGGTTTTAACTTAGGTTATGAAACAGTTGTCTTTGCTGTAATACACAATGGCCTATCTCCGCTGCATGGTCTGCAGTGGTGAGCAGCATCCAGTGAAAGCCTGCTGGTGTTCGTGGGGGTGTCCATATCCCAAACTGATGTGAATTGGAGCTGTGAGGACTTCCAGGCACTGCTTTACAGAAAGAATTTAGATCTTTCTTTGGGTACTAAACCTGAATGAATATATTTGGGGGTTTTATCAGCACAGATCATCTTTATGTGTGCATTCTCCTTGGCTTCAGTAGCTATAACAAGAACAAAAGTACCATTTTCTTTGGTGTGTTTTGACCTGTTTCCCATCACTTATCAAATGTGGAAAGGCTTAATTACAAATACTTAAAAAAAGGGTGCATGACTACTCTAAACATTAAATTACTATTAAAGCTGAAGTCAGCTAAACTACAATTGAAGTTGGATCTATTTAACAGTCTAAATAATTTTGAAGTAACTGTGCTTTTATGATTATAAAGAGTAGATTTCCCTGGTTTCTTTTAATTAAAATATAAATGTTGTATAAATATCTTACATAACACAAAAAAGCATGTGATTTTCATTGTAGCTGAGGTGGATGTAGTTCACTAAAGAGAGCAAGTATGGATAAATGTATGAATAAATTATATCCTCTGTAGTGTATGATACAGAAAGTAGATGATATGGGTGTGAGCCAGGAGATTTCCTTTTTAGTTAAAGCAAACATACGTTTCTATGGCAATAAAAGCAAATTTAAAAGGTAGGTGGTTCTGACTGTTGCTAGTCTGAAATAAAGGTGGCAGTTGCAGAATAGTTCATTTTATAGCCAAAGGAAAACAAGAGTTTTATTGGAGAAAAGTGCATCTATATTTCCATATACTTAATTTTTAAACATTTTTTTTTGTTAGCTGTCTTTCCCCTCTTCCTTGCTTTTCACTGTATGTATCAAAACCAGGAGTCTACATGTAATTGCAACACAAATCTTTTGTCATTATCAAGTAGATTTAAACTTGAGTGGTGATTTGTATTACTTATGCATCTTTCATATTTTGTTTGGAGTTTAAATTTCAATGTTTTGTTAAGTGGTGATTATTTTTAGCAGTACTCAGAGACAAGAGGCATGGGAGTCTTAGAAGATAGATTGAAGCAGTATTTACCAAAGAACACCAGATCAGTGAGGTGAGTAGGGAATAACAGGATGCAAAGAAATAAGGTTGAATATAGTGAGAAGTGTTTATCCTACTCTAATTGCAGTACAGTATAACAATGGAAGAGGTCTGAGACACCATTTCATCTCTAGATTGGATTGTTTCGGGCTTTACAGCCCTTTGAAGCACGTTTCCGGATGAATGATCCATTACTGAATACCCAAATACTACCTATCTGTTGAGCAAGGGGTGTTAAAATAATCATCCTATCCTCATTTGTCACACTCTGTATCCTTCAAGCTGTTCATTTTTTTTTAGTCTCCAAATCTTCCCTGAATCAATACAATACAGTATCTGTGGGGTTTTGCTTTATTTGAGAAGTATGGCCAGCCTGTTTCATGTATAAGATGATGCTTTGCAGCCAAAATTTGCTGTGATCTAAGCATAGTGTGTGCATATGTAGAAAACCAAATGGTATCTTTTTGGTGGCTCGTGCCGTACCCTGAGGCAGCCAGAGCTTGACAGGTACCTGAAATGTTCACATCCATTTCATAGGATGGGAATGTGTGGTACCCATCCAAGGTTGAAACTGGATCTTTTCATGAAATCTGACATTCAGATCAATTAAATCTTTTACAACAGCAGTCAAGATGTTCTTAAAGTTACAACCTGAGAATATTTAATGTGAAAATAACCTAAATTTGCAGAGATTTTGGTAGTATCTGAGAGATACATGCTCATTTCCCTCATCACAGTGGATGCTCGCCTGGTAATTCAGGTAATTGGTGTTAACTACTCCCTGTTACAGGCAAACATTACAAAAAACACACTTGGGCTGTGCTCCTGGTGCTGGGGTGTTGGGTTTGAGTGCTCCAGTTCACATCTGGTGGGAAGAGTTGAGGCCTAAAGGATTTGGAAATCTGTGCTGCCAGGAGCTGATGAGTCTGTTGACGTTGAATACTCTATTAGGGAAAACCACCCCTGTTTTATATGATATAAATCTGTGTGTAAAAGTACCAAATTATGGTTAATGATAATGTTGTAAACCTTGAAGTAGCGTGCTCCAGGGCTGCAAAATGGTAATGTTTTGATTTTAAATATTTCTTGACATGCTGTGTTAGATGTTAATCTTTGAAATAAGCTACATTTCAAAATGTGTCTTTATTTAATTTATAGTATATTTGAATGCAACTGTAGCATAACCTGGCAGCATTGCAGAGGAGGTAGCTTTTTGGGTTTTTTGTTATTTAGTTATTTTAAGGCAGATTATTTGTATTTTACAAATTGGAGAAGTCATCACTCAGTTTAGTGTTCTCTTCTCATCTAAGAAACATTCCCTACCATCTGCAGCCAGACGTCTGTTGTGCTGTGTGTGAGCCTGGCTCAAAATACAAAATATCAGCTGGTCTGTATAGCATTGGCTTTGACAACCCCCCCCCTCCCCAGAGTCTGACTGGTGGAGGGCAAGATCTTCTGTGTTCAGGTACAGGCAGATCCCTTACAAATGTGAATTCTGGAAAACACTTGCTGGTCTCTCACGGATGCAGCTGCGCATTACTAGACTCTGTGTGATTTGGAATGAGTATGTTAGGGGCTTCTAATAGGCTTTGAGGTTTTGGGTTGGTTTTTTTTTCTTATCAGCTGAAAGTGGTTTTCAAAATCAACCAAGAGTCATCTTGAAATGTAGTTTTAATATGCTTGCACTCTTCTGCCTTGCTGATAAACTTTGGGTTTTCTTTCTTCCCTAACTCCAGCAGAGAGGAGTTAACCTGTGAGACCCATTATATACCTTTTCCTGCCTTGTATTTTGGAACCTCATGAGTCTGAAGAACTGGATTCAATTTTAGCTTAGCAGTTTGAAAGCAGATTTTTTTATCATGACTTAGATAATTGCAAACAATTGTCTTTTGCCCCTTAAATGTTTTAATTATATTTGATGATAAATTCCCCTCTATACTAATGCTTCTGGAAACATGAATAGTTTTATGCTGCTATCAGTATTAGACCTAATTTTGACTTACATTTTTTAATAATGATATTGAGACATTAGTGTTACATTAGACAGTTCATGACTTCTAATTGTATGACAACCACTGAAAACTACTAATCAATTTTGTGTAAGTTCTGTAGGATGTCATACTCAAAAGTGTAGTCTTTTGTTGCTATGGTGATAAGAGCAGTAGTTTTGTTTTTTTCCAGGATTTTTTTTGCTGCAGCTTGTAATAGTTGTAATAGCTACAAAGAGAAAAAGTATCATCTATGGTTTGAGTTCCATTGAGGATATAAGCCTTCAATAAACTGTTTTTACAGTATGGGTTGCTTTTAGGGCCTGAGTTGCATAGTGCATTGTATCCAAATTTTACCTGTAGAATAAACTTGTATGTAACACTTCAATTAGTTCAAGAAGGTTTTTAATATACTTGTTGAATTAGAAATATTTTTTGCAAGTGATTTTCTTGAAGGATTTTGTTATATGAAGTGCAAACTCTTATTTGTCTTTAGGGAGTACCTGTGTGGTGTTTCTTTTTTGTTTTAGTAATTCTTTTTTCTCCATAGCTAGACCAGAGACTATCAGGTGTAGCCCTGAAGAACTGTATATATTTTTCCTGTGTTTGTTGTATTTTTTAGTAAAGATGTGAAGAACACCTATTACTACATTAATTGGACCAGTCCTGTGATAGCATGTCAGCAAACTTCTTATGTGTTTGGTGAAGTAACTTGTCATTGTAAGTTGAACTTGAAAACAAGAAAATTTTGCCTTTTTTTTTCCCAAAGAAAAATATAGAAATAAAAGTACTGTTCAGATGTAAACAATTGCTCTGTCAGGAAGCATAGCACAAAACCCAACTCCTTAAAAGCTCAAGCAAACCACTTTCTCCTATTTTCCCTTATTTGAAGCATTTTGAACTTGGGCATGAACACAACAGGCTAGAAATAAAGGTTTCGGTCCTTCTTAGAACACTTCCACTACTAAGTTTCTAGGTACTAGATAGTCTGTAGGCAGTGATCCTCATAGGGCTCCACTGGTGAGAGATCAGGGTCAACCTGCTGCTTTACAGAAAGTATAGTGCAGGCAGTGTGATTTAATTTCTGGGAGAATTGAGACTGGACACAAGGGATCAAGTGCTTCAACTACACCACCTTTCTGAGACACCATACAGAGTTGACATACTGTACGTGTCACCTATGAAATGTGCTTGCACCATTTGCTATTCACTGTTAATGTCATCTTCTAGAGGTAATAAATCTGCTGCTCTAGATGACTGTTCTTGTCTCATTTCCTAATGTGTGGACTCAAGTGACTGCAGACAGACAGTTGCAAGATTTTTTTTAATTAACAAAATGTATGTGTTGGTAACACCAAAAGAGCATTGAGCATTAGTGTTAAAAGGACATGCAGAAGTGAAGCATTCACACATTTATGGAAACAAAATAATAAAATTGCCTGTAATTCTGCTTATGTGTTTGTTTATGTAGTCCTATTAGCCTGGCCTTGATTCAGGAGTAACCAACAGCAAATGTCTAGGAATGAGTAGAAGAGTGTAAGGATGTATGATAATTTACCCAACTGCTCTTCCAGTTTCTGATGATTTTGGATTTGTCATCCATGAAATTGTCTGGTCTCCCTGTGCATGCTTTTAGTATGTTACACATGCTTAAGCTCTAACCATAGATCAATTACAGTGTGGAACATAACTGATGGTTTTAATTCTGTAATCCTACAAAACAGTTCCTGGTTTTTTTTTACTGTTGTATTTGAAGCCTGGTGCTTGACTCGTGCTCTCTCACCAGCTTGGGGTGCTGCAATGCTTTTCTCAAGAGTTTTAGTAACCAAGCACCATCAGTGGACCCTGTTCCTGTGTTCTTATGTGAGCTGAGCTGCCATGCACAGGCACAGCAACACTCCTACAGACTCTTTAAAAATTAATACTAAGCAACACAAACAGAAAACTTTGGAAAGGATCACCAAAAAATTTTGAGATGGCAAACTAGGTCAGTGCATCCCCAAAGGCTGATGCAGGCAGGCAATCCACATGCACTGCATCTTGACTGATTCCAAGGTGAAGCATACATTTGTATGGAAAGCTTTCTAGTCAAAACAGGAGTCACAAATTAATCCCCTATGCATGCTTGAAGTACAGACCTCATGACTGATGTGCTCTGGGGAATGCTTCTCATCTTACAGCTTTTAGTTGGTTCATTTTTTCTTCATTTCTTTAATCTGTTTTTATTATTTCATGGGATCTGCAGTTATCTTTGGATTTCTTTTAGTATTTGTGATACTTTATAGGGGTAGGTACTTCTTGTTTCTTCCACTGTTTCAATAACAATGGCTAATGAATTGGTATCTACAAGGAATGCTTAGGAAAAATTGAACTGAGACTTGCTGCTTGCAACTGCAGGTTTTGTTGTACTTCAGGGAAATCAGAAGTGGAAATTCTGCCCGTGTTTATTTTTGATCTGTATCTGTCATGTCAGCCTGCCTTCAATTAATTTTATTTTGAAGTTTATAAACTAAGGATGTTGCACCCAGAAGGATACAGACATTAGTCCTTGGAAACAGCATCCTAAACTTTGCCTGTATGCTACCAGAAAGAAGTGATGGTCTCTGGGGTTGGGATGGCTGTTTGATACCCTCTGTGATAGCATTTATGCCATCAGGTAACACGTTCAGGAGGACAGTTTTCACTGGTGCAATGCATCGTTTGTGAATGAATGAATGGTGGTGCTATCTCAGCAATATCCTACCCTGAATGCATGTACCTCCCAAAAGGTCAGCCTGGGCACTTCGCATGTGCTATGTTGCTGTACTGGAATGAAAAACAAACTTGGGTTTGTCAAAGCCAAGCTGAACTTTCCCTGAGCATTCTGAGCATCTGTGATATCAGTGTGACCAACCAGACTCTTGAGAAAAGGGCAGGGAGAAGGGAAGGGCTTTCTCACTTGCTAAAAGTGTAGCTTTTTAATGACACCTGTTCCACCACCCCATCCCCACCCCCAAGGATCAGTTGTAATTAATCTTTGTGTTCAAACCTTTTTGAACTGTCCATGTCCAGAAAGCTTTGTTACCTCTGGGGCAAGAAAGACTGTCAGACACACTTCTCTGGTACATCTGGAAGAGATGGCTGAAATGCTCATGTTCTGTATACCTCTTTGCTGGCTAAATTTACTTCAGTTTTCCTGAAACTAAATATATCCACTGAATGTAAGACAAATTCTTTTAAAATACAGTCTATGGACATTTTTTTTCTCTCTTTTTTATGTATAAAACATGAAGTGCACTTTAAGGAACAACTGAATTATTTGTATAGTTCAGTCTGAAAAGTCTTGCATTATTCAATTTTTTCTTTAATGCCAGACCACTGGTATCATTGTGGAGCTCTTTGAGAAAGCAAGAGGAAGAAAAAAAATAAACAAACATTATTCTTCTCTTATTAATTGGAAAGTTGTTATCATGCTATAATTAATTTCAGTTTTCTGCTCTTTTAGTGTCTTCATGTCTTTGAAACTTGCCTTCTAGCATATACCAAACGTGAACAGCCAAGAGCCACTGTTTCAGTGACAGATTCATGTGTTTATTGCCTTCTTTAATATTTCTATCCATCCTTGTAAAATAAGGGAAGATGTTGGAGGCACAGATGTTAGATCTGCACCAGAGTGCTTGAGATTGGGATAGCTGAAATTGGTTTTAGGGTGAAGCATTTTGTTTACTTGTTTAAAAGTTATTCAGTGTGTTTGTGGAAAACTTACAGTCTGTGTGACTGTGTCGTGGTTCCAGCTAGGATAGAGTTAATTATCACAAAGTGCCAGGACTGGTGAGCCAAGCTGGCCAGGGGTGTTTTCCATACCATGGTGTGATGTCATGCTCCCCATAAAAAGGGGGCTGGTCAGGGAGGGGTGGCTCTGTCCAGCTCCGGGATGGTCCAAGTGTGGGCTGAGCATCCGGTCAGTTGTCGTGTTGGTAAGGTGCCTCTTGTTACCACCATTTATGTATATTCTGTCATAAATCCTGTTGTTGATGTTGTCCCTCCCTCTGCTGCCCCAGTAAGATACCTTTACCCCAGCCCTGCAGTTTGCTTCTGCCCATTCTCTTCCCCATCCTGCCAGGGAAGGGGTGAGCGAGTGGTGCTCAGCTGCTGGCTGGGGCTGAACCACAACAATGATCTTCCCAGTTAGTCCTTGCCATGTAATGTCACAGGGGGTTAGTGTCAATGATGAACATTGAGATTATAAAGCAAGCACCTGGCATTTGAGAGGAGTGAAGTGTAAATAGAGTGTGGTGTTAGGAAGGGAGAGACCTAGTTGACTTGATTACATTGGACAGCAAACGCAGAATTAAGGGATTGGTCCCCTACAGCAGTATGTATTAGTAGAGCTTCATAGGCTGAAGAGTTGGGATGGTTCAGTGTCACCTTGCATGGAAGAAAGGGCATGCTGGTGCTCATTGTGTATGCTGGTAGTCTGAAAGGGTTACCTAAATGTTGATGTCTCTTTTCTAGACAGGACTATATGTTTTTGCTCTTGCTGTGTCACATTGGCTGCTTTCCAGTGCTTCTCTCTACCCTGGGCTCAGGAAGGAGTGTGTCACGTAGGTGACATTTGTGATCATTGTCTTTGTCCACTGAGAATAGAAAAGCCTCCAGTTTTAAATCAATGTCTTTGCTATGCTATCTATCAGACGTGAATGGTGAAGTGAAATACTGCTCTTCTCAGTCCCAGAATTGAGTTGCTGTCCTTTACTGAGGAAGGTCACTTGTTTAAAATCTGAATTCCCATATAGTGGCACAGTGGCATGACATTACTTGAATTTTTTCAAGACTTATGCTCTCAGGTTGGTGTGCAGAGTGAATTACCTGGAAGAATCAATGTTTTTTTTAAGAAAAAAAGGTTCAGCCTCTCTGCTCATATAAATAACATCATGTATCATGTCTTTGAGGGCTTGCTCTTCTTCCATAAAATACTTTTTCCCTGTAGCTGTGATGGAAACTGGTGGAAGATTTGACCACATGTGGGCGAGCTGTGTGGCAGGAGGTTGCTGGGTGGTTTTGACATACACATTCAGCTTCACAGCAGCATAGGATAGAAGGTGAACTGTCTTGAGGGAGCACAGAAGAAAAAGCAGTTTCCTGACTCAACTGCAGAGCTCCTGGGTGCTGGAGCCAGATCAACCTTCCCATGTCACTTTCCCAGTAAGGGCAACATCTGCTGATCTCCTCTATCGGAATGTGTGTGGGTTCACTCCTCTGGATCTGTTACTCTCCAACCAGCTGCTACTGCCCCAGCTCCCAGGTGGTCCTGGGAGACTTTTGAGCAAAGTCAAACGTAAAAAGAAAGCCTACAGAGAGTAGAAGCAAGAGGAGGTAACCTGAGACACAAATATAGAGAAATTGAGCACCCAGGGATCAGGTTAGGAAAGCTAAGGCCCTAAAAGAACTAAATCTGGCCAGGGATGTCAAGGATAAGAAGAAAAGGGACTAGGGAAAAAGCGGGCTCTCTCTGGAAGGAAACAAAGGACCTGGTTACCCAGGATATGGAGAAGGCTGAGCCAAGTCAGTTTCACCTCTGCCTGACAAGATCACAGAGTAGATCCTCCTGGAAACTGTGCTCAGGCACATGGAAGGTATGGATGTGATTTGAGACAGCCAGCATGGCTTCACAAAGGGCAAATTGTGCCTGAAAATTTGGTGGTCTTGTGTGATGGAGTTATAGCACTGGAGGGAAGAGTCACAGATGTCATCTACCTGCATGCATTTGACACTGTCCTGCATTAAATCCTTGTCTCTAAATTGGAGAGACATGGATTTGATGGATGGACCACTCTGTGTATAAAGAATTGGCTGGATGGTCACATTCAGAATTTCAGTCAACAGCTCAATGTCTAAGTGGAGACCAGTGACAAGTGATGTTTCTTGGGGGTCAGGATTGGGACCAATGCTGATTAACATCTTTGTGACACAGACAGAGAGATTAAATGCACCCTCAGCAAGTTTGCTGTCAACACTAAGCTTTGTGGTGTGGTTGACACACTGGAGGGAAGGGATGCCATCCAGAGAGACCTTGGCAGACTTGAGAGGTGGGCCCATGAGAACCACATGAAGTTCAACAAAGCCAAGTGCAACAAAGCCAGTACCTAAAGAGGCCTACAGGAAAGCTGAAGAGGGACTGATTACGAGGGCATGTAGTGATAGGACAAGGGTCACTGACCTTAAGCTGAAGGAAAGTAGATTTAAATTAGGTATTAGGAAGAAGTTCTTCACCGTGAGGGAGGTGATGTCCTGGCCCAGGTTGCCCAGAGAAGCTGTGGCTGCCCCCTCCCTGGCAGTGTTCAAGGATGGGGATGGGGCTTTGGGAAGCTTCATCTTGTGGAGGGTGTCCCTGCCCATGGCAGGGGGCTGGAACTAGATGATCTTTAGGGTCCCTTCCAACCCAAACCAGTCTGTGATTCTGTGATGGTTTTGTAGAGGCTGCAACTAGGGTTTTTTTTTTGGGGGGGGTTATTATTTTTCTAGGTGTTTCTTGCTGATAGAAACATTGCTGGGTCCTACATCTTTTCTGCTTCTCCTTTTGTTGTGGATGGTGAGATACTTCTTATGGGAAACTTGTCTGGTTTACTTTAATGCTAGGTGATAGCTGTACCACTTCCATTCTCATATGTGTTTTTAAAGATACAGAATGTAGTTTGTTGTGTTCCTGCAAAATGCCCCATTTAGTGACATTGGTTTCACTGTCAACTGTAACTTTTCTCCTAACTCCTTTCATCTTGCAGCAGCAAACAATTTTCTTCAAAACTACCTCTTTGAGAAGTTTGGTGTGGTTTGGTGTATTTTTTTTTTTCTTTCATTAAGTTACAACTCGACTCACAACCATGGGTCCTTCTTTACTTCTTACCAGTTCAGAAGCTCGTGCTCTGCTTCTTTGTATGAATACTAGTGGCAGGACAAGGAGAAATGGTCTGAAGTTGCATCAGGGGAAGCTTAGGTTGGAAAAAAATTTTTACTGAAAGGGTTGTCAGATTGAGTCACCATCCCTGGAGGTGTTTAAGAGAAGAGTAAATGTTGTACTTGGAGGCATGGTCTAGTGTTGGACCTAGTAGGGCTGGATAGACAGTTGGACTCGATCTTGAAGTTCTCCAACTGGAAGCTTTCTGTGATTCTGTGAATGATTAATTCTTATTAATACTGCAAAGGATGGGTTGAAATACAGAAAACTTCAAAGTATGTCATCATCAGTCAGCTGCTATCAATGGAGCTCATCCTTATCTACAAGCAATAGGAAATCCCCTTTCCTGCAGTGTTTCCAAGCAACTGGCACCGGCTGGGGAGCGTGAGGCACGGGCGGGAGTTGAGACCTCACCTGCTGCTGCGGAGTGGCCAGCAGCCTCTGCGGGGTGAGGCTGGGCAGGAGAACGTCAGCCAGGATGCCACCGGGATGGGGTGCCCGCCTTGAGACTGGTATATAAGCAGTCAGAGGGTGTGTGCAGGTCAGTCTGGAAAATAAAGCCAGTGTTGTCATTGAACAATAGGAATTAATTTGTATTTGATGGGGAGGCTTCTGTCTGAACCTGTTAATTTTAGAATGCACTTTGTTGGCCAGCGGTGAAGTTGGACGTGGGGAGGCACATCGCAGCAACGTTGCTAAGTTAATCTCTTCGATGTTTCTGGTGCCATTGGCTTAGCAACAATAATGCGTACCTAAATTTGTTCCTAATGGACAAGGTTTGGTTTTTATTTTAATTGAAGGCATGCTTCTACTTTCTAAGAACTTTCAGTAGCAGCCTGGTAAACACTTTTTTAAACTGCTTTTAAAAAGTAAAAGCCAACTTATCCAATCTCATCATACCTTTTTTGATGGATCTTTTCTAAAATGATACATTCTTTTACCATTACTGTATGTCAGTTGTCCTTGAAAATCCAGGAGGATTTTCACCTCAGAAGCAAGTGTAGTACGTAACCAGCTTCCAGAACTTGCCTTTGGTTTTCCCCTACTCCATCCCCAACCTCCATGGTTTTCATCATTACTTACTGAGCTTGTCTAGTAAAAAGTCCTGCTGGAGGGACCCAAGACCTCACAATTCTGTTGAGAAAAGAAAATATTTTGCAGAAAAAAAAATAAAATTCCCATTTCTTGTAAAAGGGTACCAACAATAATGGTAAAGGATCTGAGGTGACCGTCAGGTTTTAGGCTGAACTTGCAAAACTAGTAATGAGAAGGTGGGGGCAGGGAGGGGGGAAGTCAGGAGAAAAGAATAAAACTCAAAGCCATAAGCAGCTGCTGCATAATTGAATGCATTGTGCTAATGTTACAAAATCCTGAATTAATTTTGTCCCATATTTTAAATTTTAAATAAAACATAATAGTTCATAGGAGCAGCTCATACTGGTTTTTTTTTTCCTGGTGTGGTTTTATGTAGAACTGTTCCAGTTGCTGTCAGCTACTAAAAGGTGCATTGGCTGTGTCTGCATTAGCATTTTGTCTCTGAAGAGCAGCGTAGCTCTGCAGCGAGTCCCTTCTCACCTCCTGTTGTCACCCCCACATCCTGTTTGTTCAGATCGCAAAGTGGTGTCAGTGCCCATGGAGTAACTTCCTTCAGGGGGAAATTAAACCAGCGGTCTGCTCCAGGGATGCATTCAGTGTGCTTGGGCTCTCTTAAGAGATGTGAAGGCTCAGATCAATGATAAGAGTCTCAGGGCAGCTTCTAACCGCCTGTGCATGGCAAAGTTCTGCCTAGGGGACTGGACTAAATTTAAAGTGGCATAACATTTACGGATAGCACATTGTGTACATCTACAGACCTCAGCTTTGAACAGCTTCAACCTAGTGATCCCCACCTGCTGAACTGCTTTACTTGCTGAGCTGCATGTGGCCATACTGCTTCCTAAACTGTGTGTTGCCCAAGGGAATTCATTTTCATCATAAATGAGTGAGTTTCTATTTTTAAATGATTTGTGTAACTTATTGTATGGGCATATTGTTAAACCTAAACAATTGGACTTGGGGGGACAGTTATGTGTATCCTCCCCCTCCCTCAAAGTTAGAAGTTCTCCAAGGAGGGAGGACTTCACAGTATTTTGTGTCCTTAGGGGAAAATACTTCACTTTGTGGTGGAACTGATCTCAAAGTTACCGTGCTGTGGCCAAACTCTTCTTGCAGCTTACACGCAATGCATTGCACTGAGTATGAATTTACAGTTGAGTAATTTTTGATAATGCTAATGATTCACTTGTGTTTTAGTGTCAGATGCAGAGATCAAGTCAGACAGCTGTTGCATCTCAGCATTACTGTGCAAGTTTTACTGTATTTGATCTTAATCATCCACCTTTCCCTTTATACAGACTAGACTAGATGGTGGTCAGACACTGGAATAGGCTTCCTAGAGGCGTGAGGTGATTGATGCTCCAGACCTGTTGGTGTTTTGGGGCGTTGGGACAATGCCTTAAATAACAGGCTTTAATGTGGTGAGCCCTGAGTTGGTCATGTAGTTGGACTAGATGATTGTTGTAGGTCCTTTCCAACTGAAATCCCTTCTCCTTTCTGTGCAGAATATACATAGGTGTATAGACATGGAGAATGCATATAAATGTGTATAGGTGGGGAATGGAACTTCATTTACTTCTTAGCTTCACAACCTGCATGGTCAGAAGCAGTAATTTTGCTCAGTGACAGTTAGGAGAAAACCAGTAAACACAGGGTCAGTGAATGGAGATCCACCCTGAAGTGTAGGTGGCCCAAACACTGCAGCTTTGCTCTCCCTCTGTTTTTCTTTTCCACTTTCCCCTGAACTTCCTGCCCAAGAATTTTTCCTTTCAGCCTGCTTAATAGGTTGGTGACAGCTGGCAGAAGGCACAGTTGGGCAATGATGCTCTTGCTGAGAAACAGGGCGGTGTTTTCCTGGTGTCCCTATAAAGGTCCAGACACTCCTTTTATCTGACACTGGAAATTTACTTTCATTGTTTCCTGACCCAGTGCAATGCCAACCAGGCTGTTGTAACTCATGATGGTATGAAGCAGTTTTGATGATGCCTTCAGGTTTGTCAGTATCTGCAACCTGACAAATTCTATTTGGATTAGTTGGCCCCTCCTTTTTGGTTCTTTTTTTTTTTTTTTTTGGAAGCAGGAGGTAGGACTGATTCTATTTTTAGTCTTTTTAGACCTTATCCTTGAAACATCTGTTTTTCCTAGCAAGTTGTTTTGCCTCTGGTATGTAGTTAAACATCCTGGAAAAGTAGCTCTTGTGCATTAGAGACGACATGCGTGTCTGAGTAAAATTCTGCACCTTCTCTGTGCCACAGCCAATCTTTCTGGCTGATCATGAGCAGGAAATTTGCAATTTGCCCCAAAGCCAAGAAGGTTACCTGACATTCCAGCCACACACTGGTGTTATTTTTTGCCTTTCAACCTAGGAAAACCAGGAGCTTCTGCAGAAACTGCAATGCAGCTCAGGAATGGCTACTTGCTGAGCACATACTTCCAGTGAGATGTTGTGAATTGCTATGTGAAGTTCATATTGTGTCATGTTTGGCTTTAGGTGGTGCATGCATGCTTCTGAAGGCCTGGGTAAGAATTCATATTGGTCCTAAACCCAGCCTCTTCTCTCAATGCAATTTAGGCTCTTCCTGCCTTTAAGACAGGAATTTGAGTCCATTTTTGGAAATAGTGTCAGAGAATGCTTGCTGTGTTTATGCAAGTTGTAATATTAAGTTGAAACCTTTAAAATATCAACAAGGTGGTAATGCAGGTGTTTTTTCTTTCCCTAGGTATTGTTTCTTAACTCCAGCAGACTTGGTCTGAACCAAAGCTGACCAAAAATATCTAAATAGCATCTTCCATGTGCAACAATTAGCCTAATGTGTAGATTTTCTTGTATGTTTTACATATAGAAAAATATTTATGGATATTGCTGTATGTGCCCTGGTGCTCCCATAATTTCTGGTGCTGTTTCCATTGTTACTCTTTTGTCTCCTGCAAAAATGAGCATTAGCAAATGAAATCAGGAAGAAGTTGAATGTAACATATCCCCATGTAGCATCTTTAGAGATATCTGGGATGATCTGATAGCAGGTTGCTGGCACAAATATATAAACCAGGGCCACAGCTTTGGGGAGTAGTAGCACTACTAGACCCAAAGAATCTAAAAGGTATGGGTTTGATAGGCAGTTATGTTGATTCTATTATAATAATGATTTTCTGTTGTGTTGATTCTGTTATAATAGTGATTTTCTGTTTTAGTCTGGAGAGTATTTGTAGACCAACTCAAAAGAAAGAATTATTTTGCTGCCAATACAGTTTTTACTTACTTTTTTGTTTAGCCTTCATTTGGTGACTAGGGAATGTTCCCTTGTGCTCTTCAGTGCTGCAGGGCAGTTTGAGTTACACAGTGGCTTTTGCCCTTGTTTGGAGCTGAAAACCAAAGTACCTGTGTGGGGGGTAGGCTGAGCACAGATTGGATCTGCCCTGCATTGAAAACAAACCCATATTTTTTCCATGGAAGTTGGAAGCTTCCATTCCTTGAAATGGTGTGGAAGTGAGTCAGAACCGTTTCTGTCCCAGATGATGTTCTGGTAGAGAAGCGGCTGTGCCCTGTACCAGTACCCAGCGCTTGATGTGGGCTGGGGGATCCGCAGCAGCAGACTGGTTGCCTGCCAGTATCACAGTTGGCACAGAGTTTAAAAACTCTGGTGTCCACTTACCTCTTCTACAAACATTGTGGATGGAGATCTGCAAGGTTGGTATGAGATGCAGCAGGAGAGAGTCTTAGGGTGGCAGGATGGCCCTGTTTTGGCTTGAGAATGTGGAATAAACAGGGACACGGTTTCTACACAGAAAGATGGGCCCGGGGGAAC
>VZTU01024225.1:152586-195755 GCA_013400835.1 Zapornia atra | reverse complement strand
ATATTCAGAAAACTTTTGTATAGATAATCAAGCAGAAAAGCCTTAATTTCCTTTCCACACTCACCCATGAGACTGCTGTGACAACTCTCAGAGATCAGCAAAAACCATTGCATTTCTTTGGGAAAAAAAAATTCCATTCAGCTCAGTTGAGGTAAGGTCTTGTTTGACCATTGAAAAGAAAGTCTACAAATGGAGAAAATGCTAGTGTAACCATTCAGACCCTCCCAATGCAGTATGTGCTGAGAAAAAACACATAACCTCTTTCCTGAATACTCAATTGTGAGTCCTAACATCAGAGATTCACTGCAGCCTATTTGCCAACAGTTATAAAAACAAACCCTAAGACAATTCAGGGCTGTAACACTCTTGTGTCTTTCACCTCCCTACTTTTTCCAGCATGTTGGAATTACATGCTTCAGGTGAAAGCTCAGCTCAGAATATAATCAAGACATTCCCAGATTTGATAAACCTGTGGTCCAAATGAGATAATGACAGGAGGAGTTGGGTGACTTGTCTGTTTATATAGAAAATCAGAGTAAAAGCTGGAAATAAAAGTAAGTTTAAGTTGAAACCAGTTTGATAACCACTGGACATGTGACCCATTCGACAGCAATGCAAGAGAGGAAAGGGTGATACCGAATCTTCAAGTTGATAGTATGCCAGAGTTTAGTATTTGTTCATTTCAACATGTTTGTTGGGTTTTTGCCTCTTCTCCTTGTTACATGTCACAGAGACTAAGGCATACAGACCCATAAGTACCTTTTGAGATACTCCCTTCAGATGATACCAATTGCCCTTTAAGACAAAACAACCTAACAACCTGTGGAAATAATTTGCAACACACTGTTTCTTGCAGTGATAAGCAAAGACCCTCGATCCCAAACATAGCTGAGCACTAAACTCAGGTGATGTCAGCTCTGAGGTTACTTACGATAAATAATAAGGTTGAGACCAGTTATTTACTCCACTTATCAAGTTTGCATTGACCAGAACATAAAGACTTTGAGCTCCTACCTTCCCTTACAGCAGTATTTTAAGGTGTGATTCCATGAGGTAACTATACTGGTTTCTCAACTGCTGGGTCAGAAAAGATGATTGGATTCATAGGGCACTGGAAATATTATGAATCTATAACAGAGAGAAAACTTCATTCCTAAAGTATTCATGTCCTACGGGGTCAAACGCTCTCTGTAACCTCTCATAAACAGAGTCAGCATTCTCATCATGGACACTTTCTGTTCTCCCCTTAATAAGAAATAAGTAAAACTAGAAGCAAGTAGAGACAGAAGTACATGATGCTCTTTTCCTCTGTTCTTTCTGCTGTGCTTTATTTCATTGCCAGCATTTCTATATGAAACGTGAAATATGTTCCCTCCCACCTTTTCCCATCAAATATAAATGAATACTGGTTAAAAATGGGAAGTATATTAGTTCAGTCTCAGTCATTTAGTGAAAGAAAAACCTTTTATGCATGTTGGGCAACACTTCTAAAATCTCCATATCCAACAGGTTAGAAGAACAAAGACAAAAGCAAAAGGAAAAGAATCCTGAGGTTGCAAATTCTTCTTCTCTGTTGACAAAAGCCAGGCTAGTCAGGCAAAAAATCATGTTTGCTACATAAAAGCAACTTATTCATTTATAATGAAGAAGAGGAAACAACCATAGGAACAAACAACAACAAAACCAATAAACATGCAAATTCTTAACTCTGCCTTCAAAATATATTCAATTTTAAAATCTGTTTATCCTTCAGACCAGCTGAAGAAACAGGAGAGGAAAAGAAAAAAAAAAAGAAAAGGTAATACCTAGCTTTAAGAAATTGCTTATGGAAAAACTTAAGCTGATGAGACTACTGAGTGAACAACATGATTTCATAACACAATTTGTGCCTCTTTGGTAATGACACTAAAGATGTAGAAGAAAAACTGGCAGCAATCATCCAGCAATTCAAGCAAAGTCAAGGCTTATTTGTCTTTTTCATGTTTGGGGATTTTTTTTGCTGGTGTCAGACTTCCTCCAGAAATTAGGTGGACTGAATGAAAGTGGACAGTGAAGAGTTTTAGTACAAGGAACAGTCATCACTTGCATCCTCTTCCAGTGGCTGCCCTATTTTTATTGAAGTTTGGAGGACAATTTATCTGAGGTGTTTTCAAAAGGAAGCAATGAATCAGACTGCTTTGCACCTGGGAGCTATGAAGGCACCTTGGCCGCTGCATAAGATACTAGGCAGAAGGTGGGAAGTGAATATCATCTTTATGTACTGAAATAACAGTTATTATTTACTTCTTAAAGGCTACAGAGAAAGTTGAAAGTCAAAGCTTTATTTTAGCTGTAGAATGGGGCGAATCTGTTTTATAATGTAGACATCTCCAAAGGGTAGAGAGAGTCAGCTCAAGCACTTTTTGATAGTTACCTTTTATTTGCAAATTCTGAAGTCTTCTGTGGTATGGCAAACACTTCAGTAGGAATTTACCCCATCTATATGCAATTGCTTAATAAGCAGCAGCTGCATTCTGCTGATTGATTAGAGAGTGAGCTGAGACATGGTGAGGCAGTCTGTCTACTGACAGTAGACACCTAATGGAAGATATGACAGTTCATTTTTTTGTAATGCCTTTCTATTTCCACTGTCTACAACAGAACCTTGTTTGACAAGCTTGGACTGGACATCCTTCATGCAGACAAGATGATTCCCCCCACTCCTTGGCTCAGGTTGGATGAGAATCATCATGTCCAGCTGTACCCGGACCTCACATCTCCTTTACTTGTGCCTGCTAAGACTTGCACTTGCCAGGGATAATTTGCTGGGAGATGAAATGCAAATTAAGAGAGCTGGGGGAAGAATGAGGCCAGCTTTTATCAGATTGTAATGGTTTGGTGTTCATGCACTGCCTAGTGCTACCTGCATTCCTTTCTGCCTTCAACAGCTTCATGGTGACTTTCAGAAGGAAAATTCCTACCCTCTTGGACTTGGTCGATGGCTCCAAGGATTGATACAGAGGAGAGAGTGCTATTGCTATAGTCTCTGGGAAGCCCCAAGAGCATGGCTATAGAGCAATATGTAAGTCTGTCACACTGAGGTAGAATAACAAAACTTATCTAGACTTTCTTGTGTCTGGTAGCAGGTGAGTTCTGTGTGAAACAAGCTGATACTGGAGGTAAATAACCTAACACACTGGTTATCATTAGACACACTCAAGTGATGCCACTTAGAAACACGAGTAAGAAAAACTGCAGCCAAGAATAGTTGTAAACCCAATCCTTAACCATTAAGCACCAATACAGATAACATGGGGGCAGATTATTTCTGATCTTTTCTGGGTATTCCCTGAGGCCAGCGTTCCAAATTAAACTGTTTGCACTCCACAGAATATGTAGAGCTGAATCCTTTGAAAGGATAGCTAGAGCGACTATCTACTTCAATATTTTATAATAGCTTTTCTATTAAAAGATAAGTAGAGAGGTCTGTGAGAAAGAATACAAAAGTAGAAATCATGTAGTCCTGGATTTTGTCAGTGAAAGAATGATAGACCTCATTCTTTCACTGACTATTTTTTGGCTTTGGTTTTGGGCAAATCACTTCAATTGCATCTCTTAGTATCCCTAATTATAAACTGTAAAACTCACATAAATGAGTGCTTTCCTGCTTTCCTTGTTTCAAATATCAGTTGCTGACTGTATAGTGCATTAAACTTAAAATAACTATTATCCTGTGATAAATAGCAGGTCTTAATATTGATTCACTGAAATAGTTATGTTCCTGCTGTTAGAAAAGTTAGTTTTATTAGCTGACCTTACCTCTCTGCTTTTTGCTTTTGTGTATTCTCTTTCGACACCTAAGGTTCATTCAGTTACATTTAAATTACTTCATTTCTGTATCTGAAGGCAGTTATTCAAAAGGTAGATTATCTTTGAGTTTACTGAATAAATATGCTTATATATTGCTGACAAGGCTTGACTCTTAAATTCTGTTTTTTAAGTTTTACATCATACTGCAGAACTGTAGTCCTTACAACAACCCAGCAAATACAGATTTCTGGGTTTGTTTTGCCAGACAATGTACTTTAAAGGGGGCTTATACTTAAATCTGCTATTCAGACTACGAGCAGCTTAATGGATTGTTGACAGAGAATGTAGAGCTCGAGCAGAATGTGATAATATGAGGTGTTTTCTCACTTTTAGGAAGTTTGTATAACTTTTATTTTTATTTCATTCCTGACTGTCACTTAGCACAGTGCAGCAACAATGACCTTCATATTAAAGACTAGAACTAGCAAAGGAAAAGGGAGAATGAATTTGTAGAAACACAACACACATCAGATGGAACAATATGCTTCTTACGGCTAAAAGTTAGATGTCTGTGACCAGCTGCAATACAAAGGAATTCAGACGATGGGTTGTATTCCTTTCAGTCTCCAGGCCTGCAAACAGGCTTTTTCCTATCCATAGTTAAGAATCAACTTTGATTTAATAACTGAAGCTATTAAGTTTGAAGTTTACCAAATGAAATTTCAGATACTCTCTACAGAAGGAAAGATGTATGGCTGGGTACACTCAGAGAGGTAGACTGGTTTCTTGTCATAAGGCTGCCAGAGTTGTATTCTTGTTTTTTCCTTTGTCCTGTTGGGTTTGCGTCACTAGTGCTTCAGTAGTGCACTTCAGAGGAAAATTCCTCAGCCAGTAAAGCAATCATAAGTCAGGAAAGGTTTATTTTATGGATGGCTACATCTGCATATTGCATGTTGCCACCCCCCAACACACTTGGCTCCTTTTCTATGCCAAAGAACCCCTGTAAGGATAAGGTGGCTGAAATGTAAAGCTATCCATCTGATCCTAGATTCATGAGGGCTGTCCCCTGATATCCAAGGAAAAGGTCTATAAATTATCTGAAGAAACCACTCACAATTACATTCTTTTTCTCTGAATAAGGTAGAAGTCGTGACAAAGGAATAGAGACAATCTGCCTGTCAACCTTCCTACATTTGCTTCACCAGTGATTTTTAAACTTTGCGGTCATTTCTCCATTTTCCAGTTTTATTCATACTAAATCATAATTACCTGAAATTGCCACAAGAGACACTCTAATACCACTAGAAACATTATCATCTTACCCAGCAAGAGAAAAGTAGAGTACTGCAGCAGTAGTACAGAAGCAGTTTTTCTTTGCTTATTTTATTGTGCTTAAAAATGGGAGAGCATTTACAGGAATTGATTATTTATAGGCTTAGAAGTCAGGTGCATTTATAAATGTGTGTGTGTGTATGCACGTATATATCTCTTTAGTGGCCATTTTGCATTTATTTACCACAGGTAACAAATACCTGAGAGTATCTTGCACTCATTTTCTGTTTCTTTGGAAAGTCAAAGTGACAGCTTACAGCCTGTGCAATCAAACCAGTACCTGTTAAAAAGGGAACTGCTCTATCGGTACACTATTTCTGGCATGCAACAAAATGCATCCAATCCCACAAAGAATCAAAGACATTTTTGTCAAAATATTTATCATGACACTGGAATAAATGTAATAAGAAAAGTTATGTCACAGAAAGCTGCAAACCACAGCTGGAAACAAGTTTGTTTAGGAGAAGGAAGTTAGCTAGGTACTAAGAATGGAGCATCTCAGTCCTGGCCTCTCTTGCTTGATCTGTTTGTTCAAGTGTAGTGGGTTCTACTAGAGATTGTGTCAAGCAGACCCCAAAAGGGGCAGGTTTGCAGCCATTCCAGTTGGAAAATTAGGTATTGATCTATCAGTTATGAAAAGGGACTGAAATCCTGAGTCTTCATACTAAAATTTGATCTGCTGTACCCAAAGTGGTCTTGAATTGACATCCAGCTGCAAATTCACAAATGCCACAAGCAGGGTCCCTAAATTCACTGTACCTTATGGTCACTTTGGTGGATGGGGGTCCTCTAGGGGTCTCAAATTGATACAAGCTACAGTGCTGCCTGCATTGTACCAACTTGTATTTAGGACTCAGTATAGCTTGGCTGTTCTGATTTCTACATTGGTCTGTTGGGTTAGTTGCAGCTGGTATGATGTCGACCATTTTAACACTAGCTGGCGCTGAGAGGATGTTGAGCATTCAAGCCCACGCACATGGGTTTATAAGTATCTTTGCAGTCACAGACTGTTCTGTGTAGACGTCAAGTTTTTTTCTATTACCACTTTTCTCACTACGGTTCAACTAAAGCCAACTTCTATTAATAGCCCTGCGAGCAAGCAGCACTATCCAGATATATCACTGGTAAATACGGGTGAAGATTTCACACAGTGGGGAGGTAAAATACAGACAGCTATTTTATTTTATTTTTTAAAAAAAATCCTGCTAGCAGATCTGTGAGAAATTACATTTTCATTCTTGGATCTTTAGGTTATTGCAAAGAGACCTGAGAAAAGAGTGGAAAAAGGCATCTATAAATTACCTGGTTTTAGGGCAGAGTCCTTGCAGCTTGAAAGCAAGATGAAGACAAAGGAAAGAAGGAATTCCAACCTTGTGGACAATTTGGAAGATGGATCAACTTGCTGACTTCACGTTAGCAGAAGACGATGCAAGACAAATGGCAGAATCTCTTCTTTGGTTGTAAATTCCTCATTTATTATCACTGTCTTAGCCAGTGGGAACCTCTGACTGGGAAAACACTTCAGTGATGACTACTTGTATCTACTTACATATATACACACATGCTTATATATACAGAAATGCATTTTTCCTCTGCTCCACAGAGATGTTCTGAAGCAAACTGTAGTGAAAGACGTGTCCAGAATTTCCAGCTAATATTTATCTTCATTTCTACACGTCAGATGGAGTTAGATAATTGAAATGCAAATGGAATTATTCAAACATAGGTGGAATACAATAAAGTTCATGAAATCTCATACTTCGGAGATTTCAGGTATGTAACCTGTGCTGCCAGAAAGCAACTACCTTTCTAAGGTAAAATCAGCCAAAGTGCCTAAGATTGTATTTTCCTGGATTTCTTGGTATGTTATCAAGTGCTGCCGAGTTTCCTTTTATTTGCCTTCATCCGGGTGCAAGACTCTCAGAGGCCTCAGGGAGCAGATGTGGTATTTGCAATTTTGTTCTGAACAATCTGGATGTTTTGAAAATATTCACAGGAAAATACCAGCTTCAACACCAGATGTGAATGTAGCAAAGCAGCATCTTGTGTTTACATTTTAATTTCTCCAGCTAGGAAGGCTGGATTGCTTATGCATTGGGAACAGATAATACAGGCTGCATGCTCTAATAATCTATTACATTTATATTGTGCCGTTTACTTCACAGTGCTTTGCAAGCCTTTTGTGCAGAGGACCCACCCACTCCAAAAACATGTCCCCCACAGGTCTGTGATAAAACAGCTGCATATTAATTCTAAATAGCAATAACCTTAGTGTAGGAGTAAAGGGTAAATGAGAGCTGCATCTAACAGCAGCTGCTGAGAGGGCTTTAAGTTGGCAGGTCTCTAGGTGCTTGTGTGTGTGTGTGATTTTTACAGCTTTTGAACATCTGCAAGACTCACTGATTTTATAGTGCTGCTGCAAACACCTTTAAATAATCAGCTCCCAGGAATCTAAATTCAAGGCACACAGAGTGGAAATCCCAGCTCATCTTTTGTTGTGGAAGTGGTACTTTTCTGTTCTGTATATTTGAGAGAGCCAAGTAATACCAAAGCAAGAAACAAACCCATCTGGCATTGTGGCAGCCCATTTAACTCACTGCAGGCAGTAGCCAGGTAAAGGATCTGACTCCGAAATTCATGCCAGGTTTGAAGTGTGGCAGAGATGCTGCTTTCTATGACAGGAGGAAGGGATGAGATTTCACAGAGCTCAAATTCCTGTATTTCCTAACAGTGGTTTCAGGATAGCATTTAGTGTCTTCAGCATGCACAAATCTGGGAAGTAAAACCAGAAAACTCAAGCTGCTGTTAATGGGATGTGGTGAAGGCAGAGATATGTGCTAATGGACAAAGGAGCCAGGAAACAAGACTATATGCCCTGCCAGGAGGTCTCAGCAAGTTGCTGCGGATGTCCTTTTCTGTTTGTGCAATTAGATGGGAGAGGATTCAGCTTTGGGGACTTAAAATCAGCATATGGCTAGTAAAGCCAACAGCAGTACAAAGATACAGAAGAGCTATTTATTCCCAAAAGCTATCTGGTAGCTGTAATACAGACCTGGCTACAACAGCTCCTGCTTTGAAACCCAAATGTACCATGGCACTGGGAGAGGAGTGCAGCCCTCAGCAGAGGAAGACTTCCCTCTGAGGAAGAACTGAGATACAGCTGCAAAGGCAGTATCCCCGCAAAGCCATTCTCTTAAATGCTGAGCAGGCCACCAACATACTCATTTCACCACGCTCTGCTCCCCCTCAGTCTTAAGACCAAATTTTTCCCTTTCAGTGAAGACCTCTAATGACAAGGAGGAGTAAATTGAAAATCCTTCCTCCTGATTAAATCAATGAATTCTCACTGTGGCTGTTAGAATAAATGTTCAGGGCGCCATAGAGCACTACGTCATTGAAAATAGGCCGAGTTTACATGGAATTGATTTGAGCCTGGTATTTTATTACTCCCGTGTGAACTTGATGTGGCCAAATTGGCTCTCTCTTAGGACACTTTATCAGGGAGTTATATCTTTTGTCTAATTAAGGGGACTCAGCACTAAAAGACATGACTGTATAAAGGATTTAATGTGCTGGCTGCAGTGGCAAAGGGACACTTTACAATGTACTGCTGCTCAAGCAAGAGGCAGCGGTGTGTTTAAGAAAGCCTCTCAGGGAAAAAAAGAAAAGACCCTATCCTGTTTTTCCCGATATCATATCTATGTTTGGAAACTTCCTTCCTAAATCTTTAATGAAGGCAGAATAGTGTTTGAAAAACAGCTGGAGGACATTGATCTACACATTCCAATTTGTTTATGTATAAAACATGCATAAAGGATTAAACGCTGCTTAACAGTTTGTCTGCTTTCAGCTGCTTTCATGCCTCTGTTTGCTATAGCACCAATCCATGTCAGAAGATACCCTGGGGGGCTTTTAAATAATAAATAGGTTCCTTTGGAGGATGTCTTTTTTTTTAATCTAATATTAATTGGCACACAAAATGGTAATTATACCTACTCTAGAAATATGCTGTACCACTCATTCTTTCCTGGTCGATGGCATCTGCCCTGTTTCACAGTAGCTGTAGGAGCATGAACTAAGGCTGGAGAGTGACATCAGACTAAATTAAGTGCTCATGCATTTATGTATCAGCATAAAGCAATGCAAATGCATTTATAAGGTATGAATGATTTATCAGGAAGTCGTTTTGATGCCTTTCTGTTGCATGTGGCTAATATGGTGAACAAGTCAGTTCATTGATTCCAGTTCAGGATCCTGGTTCGTCTGTCATTAAGAAGGGGTTGTTTCAAAAGGCTGAATTTTAAGTACCTTTTCTTTTTTTTCAGCCCACAGAGGTTGGTTTACCTCTATCAGTCTGAATGATTTGTTAAGCAAGAAATATGACTGGCTCTGTTTACAAGCTAAATGCTGAAAATGGTCTCTCCAAAATAATACATTGCATTTCCCCGCTCATCTAATCCTATTTTACACAGAGGCACACAAAATAAATTGGAGAGGCTGGTAATTTTAAAAGATAGGCAGCTGTCCATGCTACGGGAGGTCACAAGCACAAGCTGTGTAGAAAGAACCAAATAAGTCACCTGTCACTCAGCTCAGCAGTGGCAAAGCTCTACTTCATGATGGTCTAAAATCCAAAACTTCAGCTTTTCTGCAGATATGCCACTGACAACTGACAGCTCTGTAGCATAGCACAGGGATAAGTTTGTAGATAAGATCAAAACAGTTCTAGCAGAGATGTGAGTTTCAGTCTTGTGTTGGATATGCAAGATTCCTTATCTCCCAATGATATATCTGTCTCCAGTATTCTTGGTTCACAAAGTGATCCATGCCAAGTTTCACAATTGCATCCTATAACATAGAAAAGCACCATATGGTCACATTCTTTATTCTTATCCTAGCTGTCATCATAACTCCAGGGTCTTTTAGGATCCAGTATCAGGCAGTAAGATCAGCAGAGGTAAAACTGCACACTCCAGTATATCTAATAGGATATATCTTGGCAACACACGTAGTCCAGGCTCGTATCATAACAATCCATCATAACTTGTACCAGCACATTCCCAGAGACATTTCCAAGGAATCAAGAGCATAAGGAGTTAAAAATCCACTCATTTAGCATTCTCTGTTACCTTTCTACGAGGACAGACAAATGCTCTTCTAGGTTATACTGCTGCAAGAAAAAGTCACAGTATACTTTAAGAAAACGAAACTACATCTTCTGGGAGATAGTCCCCCAGGTATAAATGTAAGAGGAGAAAAAGAGTGAAAACCATGGACTGCAAGAAAGATTTGCTAATGAAATCCCCAGAAAATCCCAACATAGGCCAGACTTTGTTTAACTCAAGGCTAAACTAACTCAACTGATCAGATGTGCTGTCAAGCATTCAAGTTACCCACACAATGGAAACAAATGCTTACCGCTGATCAAGTGACTGTGGCTTACAGTACAAACCTTGCCTCTTAAACCCTTTTTCTTATTTCCAGTTTAATGTTATTCCTAACCAGTTTAAGCCAAAATTGTCTTTGTTTTCATTAATTAGCAAAAGAAATGCATGCATATCCTGCCAAACTCTGTGGCTATAAAGTAGATTTAGGGGCCATAAAGGAAGAACAAGGAAATCTAAAACTCCAAAGGAACAAGAATGTTGGGTCATTTACTTGCTAAATATAAATTGGCCTATTGACTTCACTAGAACTACAAGGGCATATGCAAGAAAGATGTTTGTTCAATCTATTTTTAAAAGCCTTATTAGGCCTTTCTCCTCCCTCTACCAAATGCCACCTAACAAATTAGGCATAGAGAAGTGAAACAATTTATCCAATGTCAACAGAAAGTTTGCAGAGGTACTTGGAGCTCAGGTCTTCCCACCTCCACAGTCCATCACCCAGTTGCATAAAGGCTTTGCCTATCCAGAATATAGCTCATAGTATTATGTCTGGGTCAGAAAACGATTAAATGAAAAGGAGTGCTAGTTCCTTTCCTGTGGAAAGGAGATGACAGGTGTCATTGCTTTCTCTTTAATATGATAATAACTGCTTTAATCTTAGCCAAGATACATTCATAACTAAGATACAAAGAGATATTTTGGTGACCAGAATGCATGTTTCCTGACCCTTACAACCCTCTGTACCCAACTCTTGCACAGTACAAGCTCTATTGCCATCCCTGCTTGAGGATCTCAGGCCTGTCTGTAGTCTTCTAGCCTTCATCCATTTCTTGCAACTCACCTGCATAGTGTCTGAACTGAGTACTGCTGCACACCTCATCATACTATTCCTTGACTCCAGCCCTCACTACTCCTGGGCACAGTTCCCACAGGTCTTCTGTTATACCTGCCAACCTTCAGCAGATGCTGAGGTCACCTAGGCATAAGTTTAGGAACCTGAATCTATCCTATGAAGGAAATTCTTAAACTAAATTAGGACTGTTTCATCCCTATTAACTTCTGAGAAATACCAGGTGCTTACACAAAAATCATTGCCAATTTTGCCTGAGGTCTGTCTCAGCCCAAGTTTTCTACTCTGGTAGGCTTTGGATCTTGTCCTAGGTTCATTTGAAAAGAAAACAAAATCATTATCTCTTTTTTTTTTCTTCTTTTCAATGTACTAAATATAGATGTATAAACAAAATCCTCAGCTAGATAAAGATAGCAGCACACAGATGGCATAAAACCCAAAGCATTTAGCAAGCTCTGAGACAGGCTGTACCCATATATACTTTGTATTAAATCTTGTTGCCAGCTAATATATTTCCACAACAGTTAAAATCTTACTCAACCTTGTAAATTGTCTCACTTTATTAGTGAATAAATATTGCAAATACGTCTCTGTGCCTCTTCTATGAAATTTAAGTCAGATTCTTGTACTAAAATATTTATATTTTATTTTGTGGGAAAGTGGTTTCCTGCTTTCAAAACACTTCACTGGATGCCTCCCCTTCCTGACGCACACACTCATCCAGTATGCACACTTGTTAGACCCAAGAATGTGGGGATTAGGGTTGCTGAAGTAGCAGATGTTTTCTAGTCTGACTCTCTTCTGCTAGACAAATATCCTTACCCAGAGTACATTTGGGATTAGATGCAGGAGGAAGCATTCCTTCTAGGCTTTCTAGAACTGCTGAGCTCAATTCTCGTATTCACCAAATAAACTAGCTATGCTTTTCTTTGTGCAAGGCACACAAAAATGGTGTTCAAAGGTCAAGTCCTCTGCATAAATATACATTAAAAAAAAATTTGACATCAATCCCACTTTTTAATTAAAACATTATATTAACATTGTGACTGTTTACTATTTTAACTTTCTAGATATTAATTAATGGAAGTTAAAAGAAGAACCTCCAAATCTTTATAATGAAAGGTAAGTACATATCAGATTTTAAAAAAAACCCCAACTTACTACAGGTTTTGCTATCTCCTGGTTAGTCTCTCTCCAGCCCATTGTCTATGATAAATTGGGAATCATTTCGGTATAAGAAGAAAAAAATGAAGAAGAGGAGAACAGAAAGCCAAAAAGGAAAATTAAAGAACTGGCAGTATACTATGTCTTTTATTAATATATAAAAAATTAATATTTCTTTTTAAAGAGGTTACAGAAAAAATTGAGAACATGTGAAACATCCATACCTTTTCATGCAAGTAGTTTGGGTTTTTTTGCAACCCCAGAAAGCTCCAGGAGCTTAGAAAAAGTAGGCATGTTGCCATTATTTTTAAAATCTAAATGGGATTACTTGCATAATTACGTGCCTGTCAGATTCACATTGATCCTGGGCAAAACACCAGAGCAGTGGGTACAAGACTCAACGAAGAATTTTAAAAAGTTGCAATAATTAATGCCAATGAACAGTTTTATGAAAAATAGATATGATGCCCTTCCATGATACTATGAATTCCAGTAATAAACATAGCAGGTTTGGATAAGGCATTTCACTTCATACCATGCAAGCACTTAGTTAAGAACAATGTACAATCAACACAGTATGTGTTCTGCGGATATACAATGGGCTAATTGATATTTCTGAATCTTTATAAACATTCATTGTTAAGTGCTATAAAATAAGAAAAGATTGGGAACAATGGGTCAGCTCAGCAGTCCATATAACCTGGCATCTTTTCCCTAACAATGGTCAGGAGCAAACACCCCAGCTCATCCTGGGTCTGCAGAGCTCTGCAGGACTCATTTTTGGATCACTACTAATGACATTTTTTAAACAGTGACTTGTAAGAAAACATTAATCTATCAGTGACACAGCACAGATAATACAAGGATTGGAAGATTGGTCAATTATTCAGTGGCCACATTTTTAATACATGAAGTTTAGAAAAGGAGCGCAACAAATTCTGTGTTTCACAGAGTATGGCCAGATCTGAAATCATACATTTAGAAATAAAGGTGCTCCTGTGCATGGGATTGCAGCTTTGTCTCAGAAAAATAGTTTCTGGGACAGGCTTTGAGTTTTTTTGTGGCAGCAAAATGACCATGAGGTATCAATGCAACATAGCATGACCTGAATTTAAAGAAAAAACATGAGTTGAGAGAGTAGGGTATCCATGCTATGCTGTAACTGGAATCCTATGCCAATTCAAAGAAGTTATTGAGAAACTGAAGAATGAGTTCACTGGAAGATAAGCCTTCAGGTAAAAGATATAAAGAACTCAGTAGATATTTAAGAACAGATTGATGGTATTTGTAATGGAATCACCATCAATAGTAAGTCTAGGTGGCATTTGTTTTTTCCCCTCAAAAGATATTCTCCTAAAGATCCGAAGTAAATCTGTGTGCCTTATCAATGCTAAGGCAAGATAAACTCAGTGCATCAATGATTATTATGAAATGTATATTGACATTTACAAACCAAGTCTGCATTTTAAAATTCTGTTACATTTCCTCACTCTGTTCTTATAATTAGCTGATATCCTGCATCAGAAAGGAAAGGGGTGAAACACAGAAGTATGTCAGGTAATATAAGATGGGAAGTGGTCCAGAAAGGAAGAGAAATGGCAGAAAATTAACTTTTTTCCCCCCAAAATCTTACCTAAATTGTACAGTTATAGACTTTTTTTGTTTGTTTTTTACTGACAAGTGCATAGAAAAATTCATTTACCTTCTCTCCCTTCTTATACACCTCTTTCTCAAACACATGCATCCCCTGCCTTCTTCAGGACTAAAGTGCTTCTCATTAATCTGTAGCTTTTGGAGGTTATCACTTTATCTTTTTCTTGCTTATCTTCATTCTGGAACTCAATTATAATGACCACATTGGCATGCCATGAATCAAGCAGGCAGCACACAAATCAATGTAACTGGTACACTTAGTTATAGTGGATGTTACAGAGAATAGAGCTAGTGATAATCTATGAACAAATTCCAAAAGCAGGGTGGGGAGAAGAGACAGTCATGTTTTCCTTCAAGAGACCCTTTTGCCAGTATGGGAAATTGCTGTAATAACTTTTTCTCAGGGTCAAGATTAAACTATAGTCCTTTACAGTGCATTGCCTAGGGATGGCTTTTGATGCAAAATAGATAATACTACAGTTTAATTATTGAATATGATTGATTCAGATGAGACAGGAAAACTCACACCCCAAATAAATTTCCTTGAAGTGATGCTCAAGAATAAGTACACCTGTAGTCCCTTTGGATAGCATGGGTGCTATGCAGATGATTTAAGTTACAAAAGCATTTCAGGATCAGTTACTACTGGAGGAGAGATGACCTCAAAGAACTACTTAATGTTAAGATCAGACTTTGTTCCCTCACTGGAATGGTTCTGAACAGCCTCAGTAAGGTTGATAATATAATCCCCCAGCATAAGAGTATGTTTTATTATTTTGCTGAGTGAGTTGCTGACAGTATTAGAGGAAGTACGGTTTTAAAAAGAAACTCTGAGTTGATAAAACAGGTAAACTATTTTCCTCCTTATTCTCCCACCTGCTGGAACAGTGACAGAATTCCTGAACCAAAAGTGTTGTCGTTTTTACTTTTACTTGTAAAAGGTGAATTTCAAACCTATTTAGGTGGTAAAAAAACCCTCTGTGCACTCAGAAACCTAGGTTAACTTTTCCAAGAATCAGACAAATACGTCTTTTACATTCCTCAAGTCTCCTTTACAATAATCGATTAGACAATAAACATAAAAAGTACATTAATTATGTGAGAAAAAAATTTACCTCAACCTCTAACTTGACACATTTTTCCTCCACAAAAGCCGCTAAATTGCTATGAAACAATTTGATACTGCTTGTAATATATTTCTAAACCTAAGCTGTGTAGATATAAAATGACAAATTTAACTGCATTTATATTAAAGCAATTTTCTGCCCATCAGAGAGATGAGAAAATTAATATGTAAACCATTAACTTAGTCAGAAACACTGTGACTGCAACTGAAATAAGGATTTTTTGTATGTTATCACTTAGATTATATTGCTTTCTCAAAAGGAAAATGCTCACCAAAAATTACGATTACTGCATTTAAAGAAGGCTTATTAGGATATATTTTTTGAGGGAAATAATCTATGAATTATGGGGCAGTCATGTTTACAAACCCTTAATTTTCTTTTTGTTTCACTAGCCTGCAAGCAGCTCAGAGCATCAGTCAGCAAGCATTCATATACAATGTAGCATTAACGCTCTGTCATGCACCTTGTTGACTTGGAGAAATTAAACATATCATTTTAGAAGCCTCATATGTTCGTATTTTCTGTATAAAAATCATGTTTGTTCCCTCTTTTCCAACCCTCCATCAGTCTTCATTCTTTCTCTATATAATGGCATTCTCAGTGGCCTTCTCTTGGGTCCCATGCACGTAGCACTACCCTCCTTAGAAGTTTGATGTGACTCTTAATGAATCAGAAGCCACTTGCCCTGAGCATCCACCAGCCTATCCGAGGTCCCAGGGGTGCAATTGTAGACCATTTCTCACCCTGTTTCACACATAAGGAAAGTTCCAGACCTTTCTGGCCTTGCTCACTATGCATTTGTCCTCTGCCTTCCAGTTTTGGTTCCAATTTCATTGCTAAGTGTCTTCCCACTCCACTTATACTTTATTCCAGATATTACTCCCTGCCTTTTAGGCACAAACCCTCTAAGACAGAAGCAGTCACCAACTAGAGAATAGATGTCATCCTACAATAGTAAGGGACAGCAAGTCACTGAATAGCTTCAAAGGTATAAGAACAAGTTGCCATCTTTCTTTCTCAGGTTGTCCCAGGAGGATGTTGCTTCTTTGTATACAAGGTTATTTTTCCTCAATATACGTCCAGATGTTCCACAGAGTAGGTGAGTCAAAGAATTATAGCATGATTTGGGTTGGAAGGGACCTTTAAAGATCAGCTAAGTCCAACCCCTCTGCAATGGGCAGGGGCTTTGTTCATTAGATCAGGTTGCTCAAAGCCCCATCCAAGCTGACTGAACAATTTCAATGGTGGGGCATCCACAACTTCTCTGGACAGCCTGTTCCAGTGCCTCATCACCCTCACAGTAAAGAATTCTTTCCTTACATCTAATGCAAATCCACTCTCTTTTAGTTTAATCCCATTGCCCCTGGCCCTATCACTACACTCCTTGATAAACAGTTCCTCTCCAGGTTTTGTGCAGGCCCCTTTATCTACTGGAAGGCTGCTCTACAGGTCTCTTTAGAGCTTTCTGCAGGCTGAACAAGCCCAACTCTCAGCCTATCTTCATAGGAGAGCTGCTCCAGCCCTCTGATCATCTTCATGGGTCTATTAAATGTAGTAACTAATATATGAGAAATTTAGTTCTTCAGAGAGAAGGCCTGTGCTGTGTCACAAATATTGTCAATACTGGGGTCGTGTCCGAAAATGCACAAGTATCCTCTTTTATCCGCTGGGGAGTCTTATCTCCTAGAGCCTCTGCTGCCATGGCCTTACCAATGTTACCTCACTATAAGACTTTGTAGTATTGGCAGAGAGTGAAAAATTACAGTAGCAGGTGGAATAAATCCTCCCTGTGCTGTAGACACAAAAGCGCCCTGCTAATATCACCCTTTCTTACACCAGTTAGATGTAGGAGAATAAAGGATCAGTCCCTTAGCAGACCCCTATTAACATCACGTCCATCACTCCCTACAAACTTAATCAGGTCCTGTGGCAGTACTTTACCTACCAGCAAATATGATCCCCACAAGAGGCTATTCAGTGTGTGTGGTAGCTGCAAACTATCCCACTATTTACATTGAATTGCAGAACCACGAAGCAGAGCAGAGGAGTTTGACACAGGAGATAGATGAGTTATATGAATATGATTTCTCCCCCCCACCACGAATGAAGGCAGCAAATTCAACTGCAATATGCGGCTTCAGGATATTTATTGCTTGCAGGTGTTCAGGAAAATATATGAGAATCCCATGAGGTTCACAGATTTTAGAAGGAATTATTGTGCACCTGGAAATTTGTCCTGCAAAGTGTGGTATTTGTTTCCTGTTGTTATTTGCTGTCCATTCTTTCCTAGTCACGATGCATTATTCATGGTTGTACTTGTAGGAGAGCCAAATTCTACAGATACTCTTCATCAACGAGAGGGAACAATTCAGATAGAAAATCCTCCTTGGGAAAGGATGAATTGTTTAAAAGATCCAGTACAGACTGAATTTACCTTCTTGAGTTTTTCTTTTGAAGCTAAATTTCTGTAACCTACCTCCAGCACACACAAAAAAAAAAAAGAGGAGGAAAGCAAAGCCAGAGCTTTAATCTCTGCCATGTGGAACATAAAGCTGCCTTTTTTATGATGTCTATTGTGGTAAACCAGCCCTCTTATAAAGACTTCAGGAAGCTGTGTACAATTCCCTTTCCTTGGAAGCTTCTTGAGAAAAACACAAACTCTTTTATGCAAAGTGCATGTTTCCCTCTCTTTGCTGAGGAAATAGAAACAGTGAAAACTTGCCCAGGTGATCTCTTCCTCTCACATCAAGGATCCCAACATCCGTAAACACCATACAGGCCAGTTCTGTCAGCATGACACACTGTGGAGTGGGTCACAGAGCTTATTATAAGGCACTTAAATACCAAGAGTTTTGGAAAAAAACATGACAGAACACACAGATGGTCCCTCTGACATGATTTTTGGTCAGATGAAAGGGTTCACAACAGATTCCCAGGAGCGTACAAGAGGTGCAGCCATTAGTGCAGTCCATGGGATGCCTATCACACTCCTGCATTTTGGCTGAAGGATAAACCTATCATTGGAACAATTAATTTTGTGTGCATCAACTTCCTGCAGCCTTTAGTAAAAGAGCTGACGATGCTCCTGTAGCTGCTTTCCCATCCACAATGGAATCAAATTTGCAAATATTTTTAAAAATCACAAATCCTTTCCTGAAAGCAGGAAAAATGGAATCAGATGGTATCCTATGCATTGCTGAGCTGGGTGACAATCGAAATACTGAGACTGACACAATTTTTGTCAAGTTGCATTTTCAGAGAAAAGAGATTAAACCTCAAAATATTAATAAAACATTTCAGGCTTTTCCTTTTTGTTTTTTCAATCTTATCCTGAAATGTCAGCTTCTAAAATGCAATATAAAATTGTAAATTTCATGTGAAATAATATACGTTTTCTTAGTGTTTCTGTAAAACGTACTGCTGCTCTCTTCAATCAAAGCTAATAGCTCATTGTTAATAAATCAGTCAACTGTCTTAGAGTCATGGCTAAAATTGGACTACAGAAGACTGCAAAATTTCTGTATTTCTAACAAAACATTTCCTTTTTAGTGTAATAGTAAAATGATTATAATTACAAAATAGAGCTCTTTCACCCTCTTACAGCACAAGAGGAACAAGACAGCTTGACATAATGAAGGCAAATTATTAATGATGGAATATAAAGAACTTTTTGCATGCTGGCCTGTCCCAGTGATCAGAGGGGAGTCAAATGCAAAAAAAAGTAGCATTGCATCAGAGAAGTCAAAGTCCTCTGTGCAGCTTCTGCGTTTTCATTCAGTTTTATACACCACACCACTTATTTCGAAATGCTATGTTGCTGACTGTTCAGGCTTAATCTGAATAGATCTCAGATCCACAAAGGAGATGATCAGAACCCTGACTACTTGTCCAGAATAATTCTGCATAGTTCAGCCTGCCCTTCTGTTTCTCTTCCCATTGTTTTCATCCCAGGCTTAAAATCTCCTTCCATTTCCCATTTGGATTAGAGGGGCTGAGCCAGCAATGGTCTCACCTATCTTCTCCTGGATGAGGGAGAACATTTCCATTCACTGAATTCAACTCCCATTTTCACACACCAGTTTCTCAACTCCTATCTCCTGTCCAGGTTCATAACTCACAAGAAAAATAATTGCTCTGTGACATTTCTGTTACTAGAACAGCAAAATGAGCTGGAGGCCTGTTCACAATTTGTTTTTCAGCCTGTTTGTGAGGGAAAGTTAAGGCTGCCCCTGTCTGAGAACACATGGCAAAACAACCACTTTCATTTTAAGTGCTTTACACCTCTGGCAGGAGTGCCTCAGAAGTTTTCAGAAAATAATTGTCTACTGAATATTTTTTTAAAAATTTGTCTTAGAAAACATCCTTTAATACCAGTGCCCAAGTTTTCCTCTTGGAATTCCTGCTCTCTCCTAAATGACCATCAGCCACTATTGCAAATATCTGCTTCTGTCTGTTGTTATCCTAAGTATTTAGGCAGAGTAATAACAGCCTCTCTAGATGGTTTTGCTCTCCTGTTTGGCCTCCATATACTGAAACAAGTAACATTTGCACTGATGCAGCTTTGAAACACACTAGAGAAATTAGATTAATTAGAAAGCCAACAGCCTTTGAAAAGTTTGCAGGAGAAACCTTTGTCTCCACCCCATCCCAAGACAAAACCCACAACACACCTAGAAGGTCTCCTGCATTTGAATGCATAATTATTAGCAGCAATAGAGTATTTTTGTAGCGTGCAAATGGAAATTAGGACTGCACTGTGGTATGTTCAAATATATACGAAACAGAAACAGATTGTGTTGAAGATTTCCCAATTTAAATAGACAAGATTAAGGGGGGGGAAATAAACCAGAACTCAGAACAGACACTCTCTTAGAACACAGGTCAGGAACAGAGCTAGAAATAACCTCAGATGTTTTGGCTCCCAGTCCAGTTATTCTGCTGAATCCTTATTTCTCCTTTAATCTTTTAGGCAGAGAGTAATAATAATAATAGCTTTCTTACTAATTGGGAAAAACCCCAACAACCTCACATAATTTTTCATTCCATTTGCTTACATGACTGGCCTGATATTTGCATAGCTAAAATCCTCACCATCATAAACACTTTTTATTTCATATGCCTAAGTAAGAATTATTTTGTGATAAAATTGTCTAAACTTCCTCATCATTAAATTCTTTAAATTATACTGTCTGAAGATGTTTATGGATTAGCTAAGTAATCTACTGTGGAGCACAAACTGCAAACCAAAGTGAAATTGAGTTCCCAACTGACTGAGAAGGTAATTAATGATTTAACTGCACAACTGTTAGCAGATCTATAATGCAACTTAAAAGCTAATGGAGAACTGTACAGCCAAAGGAAAGAGGAAAGCATAGAGCAGCCACAATACTCCTTTGAGTAGTATTTGGTCAGCCTGCTGTCAGAGAAAGTGGAAAAATAACTATGCCTACCTCACATAAAAATAAAGACACTGTACAAAAATATGTGCTAGCTTTGGGGAATTGGCATTTTATGATCACCTCATTAAGAGGGCAAGTTTCTAGCAGAGCACTGAATTCCACAACTTCCCCTTCTCCCTGGCCGGTAGCATTAACATGCTCCATTTCTCTCCCCACTCACAATACATCAAACTCACCCCAGCAAACCAGCTCCCCAGAAGAGCCAGGAAATGTTTTCTGCTGCCATTTTATAGCCCGGTTATCTTAATTAGTCCCAGCTGAACAAGGGAGCCCAGAAAGAAGGCAATACATTGGGTTGTGCTTTTACCTGGAGGAACTTTTCCAGATTTGTGGCAGCTGCTGCAGAATCTTTAAGGATCAAGAGCTATTTTGCCACGTTTTGTCTGACCATCATTAATCTTTTCACAGCACATGTGAGTATTTAGCATCCCACCACAGCCAAGGAAGTGAATAATGATCTAAGCTGTATGGAGATTTGCTCTACTCCGGCAATGTGCAATCTTGAAGGAAGGCCATAGATTTACCAGAGAAAATGCATGCCTAAATCTTACTGTCATAGCCCTCAAGCCCTAGAACATACATAGCATCCACAGATCCCAAATTTGTAGAGTAATAATTATTAGTAAAGGTGTCAAGGCCAAACCATGTAAAACTTGGCAGAACAAAGCCCTGTGTGTCTCTCAGTGTGAGGCACTCCTTTCCATGCCATAATCTATACTTCACAAATCGTTCTAAGAGTTCATCTGGGAAAGTGAGAATACACATATACTGACATTCCCTCCAATAGAAACAGGATTTCAACTTGTATCAATACACTCTGGGCACTGTGCTGCTCAGTCCTTCCATGCCAGTCACTGCAGATCTCCCCAGCCCTGTTTGATAACCCAGAGTGGGTACAGTCATTGTAAGTGGAAGAAGCAGACCAATGACCATGTTCCTTTTTGAACATTGCTGTCTCTCACCAGGTCAGAACAAGGTATCTTGTTCAATCAATATACCTTGTTCTCAGTCAATATCTCAGGACGTTCCCTCCTCATCTCCTCTTGGCTGCTTTTGGTGCTTCCCCACTCCCTGTGCTGGCAATGGCAGAAATATGCCTTAGGAGAGACTGCTCCCATAGATTTATAGTGTTGATTAGGGCTCTCCATTCTATTAAGCAACCAAGTCTCTAAGGGAGAAGTCCCTCAAACTGCCTGCCTGACATATTTGGTTGAAGTTCATCAGTAAGTTCAAAAGGTATTGGGGGTTATGATTCATTAAAAAAACCCAACATGCTACCCAAAATAAAATAACAAACACAACAAGAACAATTGAATAGAGAACACAGCCTTTCAACATCTAAAGTAAAACACTGACTGAAGCCCATGCTGAACTGAAATCTTGGCTTAGCTGAAGTCAAAGGTCATTACATTTCAGTCCTCACAGTGTTTCACCTTACATGTTCTAAAAGCCAACCAATGGAATTGTATATCAAAAAGACAGCTGTTTGTTTTGGCAATAAAATAAAAAGAAGATAGTCGTAAATCCATCCGTGTTCTTCCCCTCCCCGATGAATATATTTTCCACAGTCCCTGCCTCTGAAAGGTTAGCTGTCTCCTAAAGGCAGGAGCAATGAAATCACAGCATTCAGCTTCCTAAAACTGTTTTATTTAGAGGAAAGTGATTCTATATTTCCTAAAATCAGCAATTAGTTGTGTTACCACAACAGGTTTTTGACCCTGAAGTTTTGAAGAATTGTCTTTTTTGTTATATGTCAATACAGTGCCTGAAATAATGAAGCCAAGGGCTGGCCATGCTCTAATGCTGCTCATAAATAAATAAAAAAGACCCATATGGAACAATTTGAAGAATCAGAGTAATAGTGGTTTTCTATTTTTCCATGTTTCAATCAATTTTGCAAACCAGAATTACACAGCTGAACAGAATGCAGAGAGAGCCCATGGACAGACAGACTGACTGAAGGTACAGGTTGTTAATCCTCTAGAAATGGCCTGTTATCACAGTTAACCCCCTCTCCTCAGAAAAGAAGAGAAAGAGCATGAGAGATAGCAACTCCTGCACTTGCATTTCTGTGAATTTATTATTGTTTAATTCTCATCTTGCAATCCCAGTGATGCTTTCTACACAGGATGTTTACAGGAGATAAGAATGGCTCTTCACTTCCCCCTGGTCCCTTATGATCTCTCTGTGTCCTGACCAGAGCTGCTGAAAAGTAACAGTTTTTTAAATAAATCAGTTTTAATTTTAATGCAGCTTGTTCAAATCTTAGAAGTGCTGTTGGTGTTGCACAGGTGGAAGGAGAGCTAAGAAAGCTAGAAACTAGTCAGAAATATTCCCTTTTGTACTTGCCCTGTTGACAGTGTGATTTTTAGATAAAAGAAGAAATCTCACTTGCTCTGTTTGGAGCAAGGCCATTGAAGAGAAGGAGGAATGTTGTGCAGATCCCTGTCAAGAGAATAAGAAACAGTTTCATCACTTGCAAACTTCTGACTCCCTCTGAACAAGGGGTGAGGGTTTGCAGTAGCAATATACTATCAAGGCATATTATAGGTATCTTAGAGCTGTTAGCTCGTATAGATGAATGTAACGATTCCTGTAGAAAATACCAGAGGTGACAATATAGGACAGTAGATATGAGAAAGCTACTGATGTGCCACAACTTTCATTAGCTGTGTACTAAAATGTCAATTCTGAATTTAAGATTTCACTAACTACTTACAACCCCCTCCTTAATGTGAAGTGTGGAGGGATAATATGCATAAATGGCATCTGTGCAGTGATTATGTATAACCAACAGAATTGAGATGATGTTCACAG
This sequence comes from Zapornia atra, assembly GCA_013400835.1. Classification (NCBI taxonomy): domain Eukaryota; kingdom Metazoa; phylum Chordata; class Aves; order Gruiformes; family Rallidae; genus Zapornia; species Zapornia atra. The sequence continues at coordinate 172,177 of VZTU01024225.1, read as the reverse complement.
TGAGTTGGGGTATCAATGTATGAGATACTCAGCCTTACTGGATGTCTTACACATAATTTAGATCACAGTTCAGCAACTGAAATTCTCTTCCACGTGCTGACAAGTCCTGGCTCTTATTTATAATCTTTCCTGTACCTAAATATGAACAGAGTGGTGGTGTAATTACTCTAGGAAAGCTGTGTGTAGTGCTTGGTCATGCTGGGTCAGAGAATGTTATTAAACAATCAGAAGCAAAATACTGGCAAAAGAAAATCAACTTTCCCATGTGCTGTTAATGCCTCAGCTCAGAGGAAAACCAGTTAAAATGTCCATTTCAATTAAATCAGGTACATACATAACTAGTTTGCTAAAAGGGAATAAATACAGGCACGTGCCTTGGCACTTCACTAAATCCAGGCCTGATATAGCATTTCTCCTTTTAAGCAGGCATTTGGAACAATATGTTCTTATGATATTAATATAACCCATCTGGCAGTTGCATAAAGGCTGGCAAATTACCTCATCATTTTTCATCCTACATTACAAGAAAAAAACTGAAAAGAAACCAACCCCCAGTATTACTGGGATGCTTCAAAGCTGTGGAGGAAAAACTTGACAGTTTCAAAGCAACCCTTGACATGCTCCGGGCACAGACTCACACTTCTAATTAAATGTACAAATAAACCCAGAATACCCAAAAGTCAGTACAAACCAATCTGAGCAGCCACCAATGGTGACAATCAAAACTGCACTCATGCTGTGCCTGGCTGTACTCTTGGAAACTAGAGCAGAGATTCCCCTTGGCCCTAAGAGCGACCTGCTGCTTTCAGTGTCCACAACTGCAATAAACACAGCAAATCATACCTTGATCCTAGGCAGAGTTTCTGGAACCAGTATGAAAGCTACTCTTAACTGTTCAGCTCTCCATAAGGGCACTATTGGCAGGGCTGGGCTGATAAATGGGGATAGGGGAAAAGCAAGATCTGCTTTTCTTTTCCTGGGACTAAAAGTGTAAGAGTCCATTCAAACCCACATACAAATACACTATATCACTTACGGCTAGTTAGGTCAGGTGCAGCACTGCACTAGTAAGCTGGGTTTATATCTAAACAGGTAAGTTCACATGAACTGACTTAGATGCTCTGCTATGATGTCTCTAATCATGCTCCATTTTGACCTTGGTTAGGAAAGCAAGTTCTTTTCCTTTTGATGTCATCTTGGGGAGAGCAATCCTATTCATCTTCTCCATTGCTGTGTCCCAGGGACAAAGAATGAATCCGTTGTGCTTGCAGTTATAAACAAATCTCAAATGGAACCCAAATTTTGTTCTGCTTCACTAAACATGTAATGGCTGAAGCAATGTTCTGAAATACGATTTTCCAAAACTAAGGGAAGCTAGCAAGGAAAGGACTGCTTCATATTATTCCCCATGTGGGTTTATATATCATACTGCTACTGATCTAAATAATCTCATAAAAACAATGCTGAAATACAACAGAAAACTACATTTTAATAATAAGCATGTATGCCATTTATAAAGATTTTACATAAGAACATTAGCTGTTATCAAAAATAAACTCATCAGTTTTCAAGGTGAAAAGAAATCATAAATGTTGATCTTGACTGATTGCCTGCAGAGTACAAGTCAAAGGCTCTTACAGATTTGCAACTAGATCCATGTTTTTTGGCTGAGCTAGATATTAAGAAAATAAATTCAAATAAGATACCTAGTCCTGATGAAAACACACACAAATAAAAATCTTCCAAATGCCACACTGGGTCATTCCAGTGCTTAATTTTCCTGATGTAAAAATAATGACTTAAAATTATTAATTTCAGTAGAGCTATAACAAAAAACACCAGCTGTGCATTTGGCTCTTGACTCAAGCTTGCTTTGTATTTGACAGTAGCAGTTCTGTTTATTTGTACCAATTTCACCAGTGCAACAATTCTAGAGACAGGACCTCAATATAGAATACTACTTAGAAAAACAGATAATAAACTTCTTTCATAAGACTTACACAAACCTGCAATAAAACAAGCAGTAACAATGTTTATGGATATTTTATTAGCTTTAGTTTTATTTTCTTCTAGGAATTCTTTGAAATTTGAATCACAATCATTCATACCATAGCTCAAAAAGGAACAGTATCCCATTTGCTAAGAACTGGCTAAAGGATGATAAACAGGAGGCAATAATATATAATCACGCATTAAGATGAGATGTTGTATTCTTCAAGAAGACAGGGACTGGTGTTAGGCCTGCTTTTACTTAACAGCATTATTAATGGCCTTGAAGAAGAAACAAACAGGACATTAATTAAAGTCTGTGGATCCAACTGAATTAAGGTGTTTTGCAAACACCATTGAGAAAGGGAAAATTATACAAAAGGAAAGAGACAGGTTAGAAAAATGAGCAAGGATCAGCTCAGGCTTCACCTTGACCAAATGCAGGTAAGGAGATGAGGGAAAGCAAATTTACATATACATACAGGGGATGGTAATTCCCTGAAAGAAAATGTCAACATAGACATGATAAAGTGAAATAGAAACAAAACTATGTTGCAACAGGACAATAAGACACTAAACAACAAGACAATCTGAAAAAGGATGTGACTCAGGGAAACATCCAACCTTCGCTGCAGCTATTGGCAGAAGGAAAAATTCTGGCTTGGATCCACAACTGTTCGGTTTGCATGAACAAGGGCTCACCCAACAGACCAAAGTAACACACCTGAGACTGGCTCTGGAATAAGAGTACTTTCAGATGCTAGAGATATATTGAATAAACAACCAGAAAGGGTATTTGTGGGAAAGTCGTTTTAGAAGAGGTTAAATCATAGAGCTCTAGTGCTTATTTTTGATCTCACATCAGTGTGCAACAGGTACAGCACATTCTTCTACATAATGTATCATCTTGATTGGCTTTTCATTACGATTAATAGTATCTACTAGCATTTGATAGACATATAGCCTCCGTGCCAATCACACAGGAACCAGACTAATTCCTCACCTCTTACTGCAAATAACTACAAAGCATGGGAAGATTTAGAAAAAGAAAAATTCTGAGATCTTGCAACAATTAAAAGGAGTTAACTGCAAAATATAAAAGACATTACAGCCCCAAAGCAAGCAGAAACTATTGTAGTTTCAACTTTGGAAATTAATCCCTCTGAGGTTTTGATTAACCTTTACTGACCAACTCACTGACTTAGCTCAGAGATCCAGCTCAGAGTTATGGCACTGTGAGGATAAGTATTAAATATTCAAGTAAAAATAGTGTTTGTAAATAAGCAGGGCAAAATCTATGGAACACTGAAAGGCAGTATTTTAATGAACCCCTTAGCTGATCTCCCACTAAAACCAAACCAGGCCTTTCCTACAGGCCTGCACTCCCTTTTCCATATTCACTGCAGGCTCAACTTATTTCTCTCTCTGGGATAGATTGTCGGATTTGAATATTCAGAAGTCTATTGCTTTTTCTTGAAGTTATGCCATTTTACACCAAGTGAGAAAGATTAAGTAGAGTGAGGCAAAGCTGGTCTATGGCATGCTCTACATCCTGTCATCTTGATCAGCAATGTGACACATCATATACACCAACCATGTACCGGGGACACAGATCCCTTATCCTACACTGTCAATACAGTATGAATGAATTTGGATAAGCTACAGACGTGTTACACACTTGCAGCTAAATTAGTAGTCCAGAACTTGCATTTTTATAAGTCAGAATTTATCTGTGAGGTAGAACAATTAATGGTTGGTTACTTGACACTACTGAAAGCCAGACCACATCCTAGTTAATAAAGTTGAAATTACATTCATTGTGGTGTCTAGGCAATCCACATAAAAGTTAGGAATGGAATTAATGGAATTAGATACAGAAAAGGAGCATTTAAGGTGAGTAATGAGAAAAGTCATAGATGGTAGATCCATTAGACTGGAATGGAATGAACCTTCATTGCATAGGTCATTTAAAACTACTCTCAACAAAGTACAGAGAGATATACCTAAAGGAGCAATCGACATTTAGAGACATGATGGCAGTGGAATAAGTATTTGGTTTTTTTCTTTCCAATTTTAGGATTTACTGATATCACTCGATGTTGTCAGTTTCTGGTTTGTAAATTCCTATGAGGTAGATACATTTGTTAATCACCATCCAAAACAAAATCAATACATACAGAAGGCAAGAAAAAACCCAAGAATGAGGACAATTGCTTAAAAAGGTTAAAAGCACTACCATTACATGTGAATGCCTTTACTTTCATAAATCACAATGGACAAGTACTTTAACAGCCAAAACGTATTGTGACTGACAAATGTGCTAGTAAGAGCAACACATGAATATACAGAAGGTAAATATGTATCAGATACCTCTGTTTAGTAGCTAGCAACTCCAAGTGTCATAAAAAAGCATCGTGGGAGATTAAGTCACATTATTTCTGTACCATCCTGATGTAAATCTGGAATAACTCCATGCAATTCGCCTCTGTGTTTGGTGTGGTACAAGTGATGAATTTGTAAAATTCTGTTGTGAATGGCTGAAGTTTTCCAGTTTCTCAAGTGAGCAAAGAAAAATCCTTTATTCATTTAAATGCAAGTCATGACAGATTTACAGCTGGAGGAAATGAGAATTAGTTCTGAGAGTAACACAAAACAGAAAAAAATATCCAAAGATAAATTTAAAATGTGTCTAGCCTTGTTGTGTTTTTACCCTTCTTGACAGGAAACAATGATTTGCCTGAGATTTTGTGATTGATAAAGTGTTCTTGTGTTGGTTAGACACTTCTGCCCTCAGAAAAAAGATAAAATTAGTATTACACTAGGACTGGGTGCACAGGAGAGGGTGTCACTGGTAGCATTTTGCAGAGGTCTGTTCCATTAAATGCATCCATTGATAATTTAAGAAAGAGAGGGTCCCATGAGGTGAGCAGTGGAATAGGCTGCCCAGGGGGGTTGTGGAGTCTCCTCCTCTGGAGATATTCAAGACCTGTCTGGATGCATATCTCTGCAATATGAGCTAGGGAGCTGCTTTGGCAGGGGGGTTGGACCCGATGATCTCTCAAGGTCCCTTCCAACCCCTATGATTCTGTCATTCTGTGATAAAAGTTTGCTGATTATTCAGAAGTTTTCAGGATAGAAAAGATGAGGGCTGATGGTGAAAAATGGACAAGGACCTAATAAGACTGGATGATTAAGAAACAAAATGGCAGAGGAAAGGAAGCCATCCAGAGGGACCTTGACAGGCAGGAAAGATGGGCCCCGGGGAACCTAATGAGGTTCAACACTGCCAAGTGTAAGGTGTTGCACTTGAGTCGGAAGAATCCCAGACATAGATACAGACTGGGAGAAGAGCTTCTTGAGAGTAGCCCTGCTGAGAAGGACTTGGGGATTGTGGTGGACGAGAGACTTAACATGAGCCAGCAGTGGCTCTTGCAGCTCCAAGGCCAATGGGATCCTGGGCTCCATTAGAAGAGGGGTGGCAGCAGGGACAGGGAGGTGATTGTCCCTCTCTACTCTGCCCTCGTGAGGCCCCATCTGGAGTACTGTGTCCAGATCTGGGGCCCCCAATACAAGAAAGATGTGGAACTGTTGGAGAGGGTTCAGAGGAGGGCCACAAGGATGATTAGAGGGCTGGAGCACCTGCCCTACAAAGAAAGGCTGAGGGAGCTGGGCTTGTTCAGCCTGGAGAAGAGAAGGCTGCGGGGGGACCTCATTGCAGCCTTCCAGTACCTGAAGGGAACTTATAAGCAGGAGGGGATTAAACTTTTTAAAAGGGTAGATAATGGCAGGACAAGGGGGAATGGACTAAAGCTAAAGGAGGGAAGGTTTAGATTAGATATTAGGGGGAAGTTTTTTACAGAAAGAGTGGTGAGGTGCTGGAACAGGCTGCCCAGAGAAGTAGTGGATGCCCCGTCCCTGGCAGTGTTCAAGGCCAGGTTGGATGGGGCCCTGGGCAACCTTGTGTAGATCCAGACCTGGAGGTTGGTGGCCCTGCCTGTGGCAGGGGGGTTGGAGCTCTATGATCCATGGGGTCCCTTCCAACCCAGACCATTCTATGATTCTATGATTCTATGATTCTATGTAATTCAGTGCAGATAAATGTAAAGTGATGTGCTTAGGGGCATACATTTTACTTTTACATATAAAACAACATCTCTGATCTGACCATGAAGACTGAGAATTGAGATCTTGGTGGTGTAACAGATAATGATGAAAATATCACCTCAGTTCTTAGTAGTGATCAAAAAGCAAATATTGTGAAAAAGAATAAAGAACAGAAAGTAGTATCATGATGACATTTCAAAAATCTCAATTACAACAGGAAGGTTTGGTGTGCCATCTCTAAAAGAATATAGCAGAGCTCTGAAGACATAGAAAGATGATGCAAGAATGGTCAAAACTGTGGAACAGCTACCAAGTAAGGAAAAGCTAAATCCACTTTTCAGCATAAAATTCTGAGAAATGTTTGCTCTAGTATTTTATGTCTTCATAGGTTTCACTTTTACCAGTCACAGATGGATCTTTTGTCTGAGCAAATACTTTTGTTCTTATGTTCTAAGGTCAGATAAAATGGTTTTACCCATAAAGGAAAGCTGAATGATGGAAATGACTGTCTCTTTTTTCTGGTGTTGTGGCATGTGGTAATTTTATTTATTTAATGTCTGACAGAACATTCTGTATCATTCTCCAGCAAAGCATTTAAGCACACACTATCTAAGCCACAGGAGCAGGATCTTCTAAGGTTTTATTTAGAAAAAAATGGATGTAAAGGAGACTACATACAGATTTGGACAAGTTTTGGACAAGAATGCTTGAAGAACATCTTTTTATAAGGGAGTTAAACTATGGGTCTCAGAAAAAAAAGGCAATTGAGGTTTTTTTTTCATATGTGAAGACAAGCAAAAACTGTGAGACCTTGATCAACCTCACTTCTAAGATATTAGAAAGCACATTCATTATCTTTAAAAGTCACAGGCTCAGTTAGATTTGGATAATACATTTGTTGATGATTTTGGCTCTTAATAATACCAGGTTAAAGGTCTTCCAGCAGTTCATGTAGTCTACTGGGCTATTATGGTAGAAGCAAGCCAATTTCTTTTGTCAGTTGACCCTATGCAAGAGGTCAGATCACCCCATTAGACCCCAATATTAACTACTTCCCTGAGACAGGGGATCAGGTTCTCATTTAAAACATTGCCACCTGGAGGTGTTCAAGTGGGCTGAAACTCAAATCTCTAGGTTTGTAACAAGATACCTTAATCATTCTGTTACCAACTTTTTGTCTGCCTGGGGCTTTAGAAGAAAAGAATAAATATAACATTTTAAGGAGATCATAAAATGCACCAAGGTGTGTAGCTGTTACAAGATAATTACATACTCTAGGGGTATAATGAGGGCCATGTACCTTGAAGATATAAGAAATGTGGGTACTTCAGCTGAGTACATTCCCTGGAGTATATAATTCTATGCTGAATATGGTATAATGGACTCTTTAAGTGGACAAAAACAGAAAGGCTAAGTGGTTCTGAGCTAAGTATTGTCCCATCATCACACAGATTGAGCTCTTAATTAGTCAGCTAAATTACTTGCTCTCTCCTTTTCATTGAGTTCTGTTAGATGTTGTTTCATCTGCAAGCACAATTTTCATTTTGCTAAGGCTGATCATAACCTCAGAAGACTACAAGAACTCACAGTAGTCTAATGTAACCCCCTAATTATCTGAGCACATTAACAAAAGGAATAAAATGTTACTTTGCATCAACATCACTAAAGTAATAAAAGCAGCATCCCACCAAAAAGAAAAAAAAAAAGAGAAAGCAAAGATGAAATAGACATTATCTGTAACGTCAGACTCACGTATCCATGGTAATAAAACAAAAACATCTATAATGCTCTCAAATATCAGATACAGCAATTATTCTCTCCAGGTGGGACATCCTGTTTAAAAGTTCTTTTAATCCTTTTCATGATTCTATAACAGTCATATTCTGATCTCACATACAAAACACAGTATGGCACTATTATCCTTACACCAGCAGAAAGCAGAAGTAAAACAGACAGTACCATTCCCATTGCTTCTCCACCAACTGTCTCCTATTATCCATACCTGATTCTGTAAAGGCCTTTCAAAAAGGCCTCTGAGGTCTTCATAGTAGTCTGAGGACTAAGATATTCAGTTTGTTTGGATGACTTATTCAGCCCTTCAAGCACTCTGGCATCTAGGGTTTTAGTCTCATGTTGTTCCTAGAGTCTGATTAACCTTGACCAAATATTTGATTAAAAATATTCTGTTGATAGGGACATATGTTTTATATTCTACATTTTGCTAACACTTAAATATACACATGACCCAAACTTACCATCCTGCATCAGGTTCCCAAGATGCAGAACAATGTGTTATAGAAAGTACCTTTCCAAAACTCATTGTAAATGCTGTTACCAATATACTACTAATTTTTATGATGGCGTAAATGACATGTCCAGGTGAAATCCAAAACTTTGACTTATCAAAACTCTCACAGTTTTTAACTCCTGGGAGTTAAAAATATAAAAATAAGAGAGATCTTCTTGGAGTTTTTGGTGGGAACTGTATCATCTAATTCCACATTCCTTCTAGAGCTTAATATCATTTGTTGTGCTCAGCCAATGGATTTGACACATCTAATGTTTACTTTAGGAATATATGCCTGGCTTGTGTCTCTCTGTTGACCAGTTGAAGAAGGATACTAGACAGCCAGCTCAAACTAGACATCTAGCTGGTCTGCAATTACAAAGTAAGTGACTCATCTTGTGACCAAATCCATATTTGGCAAACACCATCAAGCCTTTGGTCCTTTACAATCATTGAGCTTCAATGGAAACGCTCAACTGTGCAACTGCATGCATGCTCACTTAGAGACCGAACTCAGAGTACCAGTGTGCACTCCAAATTGAATGGACAGAGAAACCAATATTCCCAAGTTCTACTAGGCTGTAAATTATGGTTTTATATAATTAGACATGAATCATCTTTTGCAACAGGACTACTGGAACAGTCTTCTAAGCTTAGCCATGTCAATAAAATGATCTGATATGGATGAAGTGCTTAAGTGTAATAACATAAAGAAAATCTTTTTTTGTGTGTTTTGTTGTTTTGGGTTTTTTTGGGAGGTGGGGGGATGTGTGTGTGTGTGTTTGTTTGTTTAAATATGTAAACAGATTTGCTTTTTGTTTCCAAAGAAGGACAATGAAGTTGGTGAAGGGTCTAGAGCACAAGTCTTATCAGGAATGGCTGAGGGAACTGTGGTTGTTTAACCTGCAGAAAAGGAGGCTGAGAAGAAATCCCATTACTTCCTACTTCCTTCTCCCAAGTAACAAGTAATGTTAGAACAAGAGGAAATGGCCTCCAGTTGTGCCAAGGGAGGTTTAGATTGGATATTAGGAAAAAATTCTACACCAAAAGGGCTATCAAGCATTGGAACAGGCAGCCCAGGAAAGTAGTTGAGTTACCATCCCTGGAGGTATTTAAAAGATGTTTAGATATTGTGCTTGAGGACATGATCTAGNTGTGGCACTCAGGGACATGGGTTAGTGGGGTACTTGTCAGTGCTAGGTTAATGGTTGGACCTAATGATGTTAAAGGTCTTTTCCAACCTAAATTATTTGATAATTCTATGATTTTTGTACCTAATTCTATTTATTTCTGTATCTTGTTACACATAAGATGCACTTTATCAGGAGGGAAAATAAGAGGCCTTGATATCTAGACATTATTTCCTACCTGATGTGTTTCATTGCCTGAGGGCAAAATTATTAATTTGACTTATAAGCAAGTATTAAGACATGCTTTAAAATTTTAACATATAAGCAGCATGTTTGTACATATTTAATGGTGAAATCACAACCCTGTTCCTGCGGGAACTATTTGTTAAGGAGTACATGTACACCTGCAGACCCAAAGGGGTTTCCTTAGATCTCAAATTTTAATTTTGTCTCTCTCTTTTCCAGGAATTCTCACCAGCCCACTGAGTCATCAATAAATACTCTTGAAGTATACAGATCTGACGCACTCAGAGAACACTCAAAAGCTTTGCTTGTCTCTCTCTTCATCTCTACTACTTTATAGGTAGTCCAAACTCTCTTTCTGAAAAGGGAGAATAACTTCCATTCTCAAGAGAATAAATTCATAAATAGCTGTGGATTGCACTGTTTTATTAAATAGGTGTATAACCCTTACAACTTCATAATTATTTTCCTTTCCTCAGAAGAAAAGTTCTATACAATTCTCACAACACAGGAACAGATTTTAATATAACTCCAATGAAATTGCTCTGATACTTGACAGGAAAGTGGTGTCCAACCAATTTCTGATTGGTGTTATGAAAAAAATTTTGCATTTCAGGATGAAACAATGCATTTCAATCCAGGATGATGAAAAAAATGAGAGATTTCCTATCTAGTGGCTGAATAAACATGACATATTTATACAGTAATAAATTTAATTGTGTCTCTCTCTTTCCTTCTGATCCAAGGAAGTAGAAATTGTAATATCTCATAATATGATTAATATTGTTCTTACTGTTCCAATCACAGAAGGCTCATCTACTACAATATTGCATTTGTGTCTACAGATAATTGCCTTCCTTCAGAGAGTGGTCTGAATAATAAGCTGAAGTAATTAAAATAAACTGGCATAATTTCAGAGTGTATTGCTACTGTACAAAACTAACCAGCAGGCACATTTTGGGGAAGTAAACTTCAGTATGACTTATTCACTCACAGATGGCAAAGGCATTTTATGGCATCATAGTTTAATTCCTTGCAGTTGAGATTTCTGCAAAAATTTGCCTGGATATAAAGAGTTTGAAGAATGTGAAAGAAGAATGTGAGTTGGACAGATCATAGATGCAACCATAGAAAGTTGCCTCCTCTCCAACACAGAATCATATGGACATTGATCTGTCATAATTTCAGCCACGTGAAAGGCATAATTTTCTGTAGCTAACATGACCAGGGTGTCAGCCAGGGTTACAACCGTATGCAGAACTAATACACATCCATGATTCCTCTACCAATTTTGGTATAAATCCAGCATAAATGATAGGCTTTAGGTTTATGCTTTCTCATACTCAAGAGGACTACAGGTGAAATTCTTTCTATTTTATTTTGGCCTTCTAAAATTTAAGTATCTAGTTACCCAGGCTCTCTGTGACCCATGGAGCATGAAGTACACAAATAGCATCATGCAGACTAATGAAAAATGTTGCATCAGACAGATGGATGAGTCATCTTGAAAAGGTGCTATTGACTACCCATTGTCTATGAGCATGAACCTAGAGAAATAGCATAAGCCTGGACTTCAGAATTGTACAGGGTTAATGTTAAGAAAAGCAATATCTGCATCCAATTTCAATATCCCACAAAGTTATGTTTTTCTTTGTACCTTCCAGTTAGCATCCTGTCTCTCTATCTACCCATTCCCACTGATGACGGTTATCCTTTCTGGAAAGTCTGTACTCTGAACTGGATGCTAACTTGATGTCCACAAAGCTCTTTCACTGTAAGACATTTTCCCTTTTCTCTATATAATTTTATAATTTCCTGCATCTGTTCCAATTTTGCAACAACCTCCTAGAAATATGACAAGAAGTCGACAGTTTTATCAGTCATTTGGTATGATGCACAAACCTAAATATCACCTCCTCACAGCTACCTCTTCCCAGTTTATAAACCTAAAGATCATACTGAACTTTATTTTTTGGGCTCAGCATATGTCAGAAATGGAAGGGCAGTCTTGCTTACAGATCTTTTTCCAGGTATCTTTCTACACACTCTACAGAATTGCTTCTGGTTATGGCAACAAGGTGTGAAACTCTGAATTTAGGTTTATTAAAATGTGTTTTATCTACTCCATCTTTGCCATCACTTGGAATTCTACCACCCTTCATATTAGATAACAGTTTTAGCTGCAGTGATATTACATGAAACTTAATAAGAGAATTACAGAAGAACATTGGGCCTACCGCTACTTTCAGAATTCAATTAGCCAATTCTTAATCAATTTAACATATGCCCTTTAAACATTATATATTGCTTTTTTTTTTTTTCAAGGTTTTTTGAAGTACTTAATCAGATGTCTCAGAAAAGTTTAAGACTAGTTCATCTTTTCTATTACTCATCAAACTTCTGGAGTCATCAGAGAAAAGAAATTGAGATTTATTTTCCATAAAATAACTTTGGTATTGATTACATTCCTAGGCCTTAATTGTTTTTTAATTGAATACTGCATCAGTTTTCCATCATTTTGCATAGGATTGCTGGTAGCCTAACTGTCCACGGTTACTCACATCAGTTACATTCCCTTCCAGGCTTTTGGCTTTTCTCCAGGGATCCAAGTTAATGGCTAGTCAAAGATTTTCTCAACAAAACCGCCTCGGATTCCTAAGTGAATTCATCTGAGCTTGCTCTTTTAAATTACATTTTCCTTGTAGAGAAAGTTTGTTTGATTTTAAAGTTCTCACTTACTAGTGAACTAGGAGCTGTTTTATTATTTTCACCTACTAAAGGCACATCCACCTTCTTCCCAAACCACAAATATTTATTGAACACTTTTAATGTATTAATAATAGGTACTTTATTAGCTGCAGGTGTAATGGTCTTACTCCAGGTTTAATATTTTTCCCAATATGCTACAAAAACCTCTCATTGTATCTAGTTCGACCAGTTCAAACTTATTTTCCTAATAACTTTTCCTTTCATTATTAATGCCTTTAATTGCTCTGCCAGTTCAAGTAGATCATTTCCTCTTCCTTATCCTCTCTGGACCAAATTAAAATGTTCTGTTATATGGTTATCCAAGACTCTTCTGAGGTTATTTGCCAGTGAAATCCCCCTCATTGTTAATCTTCCTAATATTTGATTTGGGATATGAAGTTAATACGAAGTTAAAAGTATCTTCTAGGTAATATTTCCATTTAAAATGTTCACATTTTTACACTATTTACAGGAGACAAATCAGCCATGATCCTAACAGGCAGTGAAGAGGGCATTAGACTCACGTGGACCCTACTGTCGCCACCAGACACCAGTAACACTGGACACTGGAACACCAGACACCAGTTGGAGCTTATAATGCTGGTAAATGGTCAAAACTCCCTTAGCTTCACCGGCTCCTCACAAAAAAATATGCCTGGGTCAACACAGTATGAAAAACTGAACACAGTAACTAAATGCAGTGGATAATTTTTAATTAATACTAGGTTTTCCTCTTGAATATGACATATGTCAAATTTCCATGTCATATTCCCTAGTATCTTGCCGTTACATTTCCAAGCTGAAAACCTCACAGATGGTCTGCACATTTTCATGAGTTTCTTGCTCAAATGTTTTTTCTCATTTTCTTGTCTTCTTCTCCTGTATCACATTGGGGAAGACTTCAGTTGTCTGCAGAAGTCAAACTATTTGCTGCTTTAGTTGGTTTTGCCAGATAGTTTTGAACAGTTTCTGTGTATAATCTGACATATATCTGTGCAATTTAAATGGATTTATTTCTCTGTGCCTGGAGTGGATTTCTGTTTCAAGATGCTCTTTCAGCTGCTCATAGTTCACCTTCCATGTTCCAAACATTGCTTTAATCTCTTTTTATTGACTACATACGTTCTTCACATTTGTTTTGAGATGCATCCAAAAAAGCTTTCATATGATCTTTTAATTCCTTTTAGCAGTGGTCTCTAACCTGGCATTCATAGATGACAAATTGCCAGTGAAGATTCTTTGCTGTTGCTTACCCCTAAGAATTTTGAAAGCAACAACTGAAGCCAACAGCAAGAGCACAATCCAATACTTTTGCTCCGTGTTGTTCAGCATTGTTGAAAGTTGGGATCACTGCTCAATAGAAAGTTTCTGAATACTCTTTTGATTCATGAAGACCAGTTCTAATTTATGACAGCTACTCAAGCTATATTATCATTTTCTCTGTGATTTTCTCTAGGAATTTTGTCTTCAGCCATAGCAGATAAGGAAGGTTTAGGTTTTTGCAGAGCTCACTAAGTATGCTGTTTTCATTGCTTTTTAAGATAAAGTATTCTAATCTAATTGCTCCCTGATGTTGGAATACTAATCTAGAAGAAACTCTGTGACTGCAGGTTGTGAATTGCCATTTATACTACGTGGACATCTGTAAACTGCTTATGATGATTCCATGTGCCCAAATCCATATGCAGACAAAAATGAAACAGCTCAAGGAGCTGTGACATTGTGAGGTCACATCAAGTTCTTTTGGTAAATGACATTTAAACTACAATATACATATTCTCAAAAAAGAAAGACAAAACAAACCTGCTTCTTTCTAGTACAGATGAAATAAAATCTTCTGTGAGCTTAGCTGACTTTGTGCCTTCAGGTAGCAAACTTGAAAGGAAAAGTGATAAAAACATTAGACGATCCTAAAATAAACTGAATCTTCGGAAAATCTAAACTGCTAAACTGCTCATTGTTATTGCAAATGATCTGACTGCTTTTTCTGTTTCACAAACAATTGACTCTGTCCACTACAGTCAGTCTTTGTTTAAATCTGGGGGCAGTAGGAAACATAGATTTGATTTACTTGATATATATATTGCAAATGGAGTCTTCATTTTGATCCTTCAACTTTGCAATGATGTATCATCGGTATAACACTGAATTCATGTCAATAAAACAAGGCAAAAGGAAAACAGTTTCTAAGGGTTTTGTCATTCTTACAATTATTTAATGTAGTTTAGAATAAAGATAAAGAAATTTGAAAATACTTAGTCAGGAAACAGGCACACAAGTACTGCAAGATCTGCAGCTGCTTGGTGGAAGTAATGCTCTTCTCAGGATCAGGCCAATTGATTGGAGTTCTGGTTTGACCCAGGTTTGCAGGGCTTACTAAATCCTGACTTCATATGTGAAAGCCCAGACACCTATGTCTGATTGCTCCAGGATGCCCTGCATTCAAGCACATCTGCAGGAAGCCTGCCTCAGGATTGACATGACACCTGAATGGCAAGGATGATTCAGCAAATTCTCAATTTTTTTTCTTTTGCTAGAGAACATCTCATTGAACGAGATTAGTAACTTGCATTTAAACTTCAATTTAAATTCACTTCAGTCTTAAGGAAAAATGCTTAATTTAAAAATACAATTGCTGATAAATGTATATGTAATGTACAAAACACACAGATGAGAATTACTCAAAAATAGCATGAATTTCTGTGGGAAATGTCAGTAGGAACATTTTTTTAAACCACTTTTTAATCTTTCTGCAGAACTTTTTCAGTTTCTGCACACCCACACAAAATAAGCAAACAAAAAAAATACAATGTGCATGTATAGATATTTCACTGAATTAAATCAGGAAATACAGAGCATAACCAAAGTTTTCTATGGAGAATTAACTATATAAAAATGCATTTTAAAATTTGAAATAAAAAGTTCAATCCAGAATTCCTACTAGCTCTAACTCAGGTGATCTGCATTGTCTTTATACTTTTGAAATGAATACCCATTATAGGATAGGTCATTAGCAGTGTCAAATTCAGAGGAAAGAAAGATGACTGTGAGTCACTTCTCCATTCCCATGATCTAGGCTTTAGAAAGTGAAATGCTGCCGGCATTTCTGCTAGAGGTTCTCAGAGGAACCACTCAGTTGCAGAGAGGACCAGCTGAATTACAGTGTGCACTGACTCCAGCTCATTTTCAGCAATGAGGAAAAGGAAGCCCCAGTGCAGGTACAGTAATTCTGGATTACTTCTTCATAATCATTTTTGAAACAGCTTTAAATACTGCTGAGTGACTGAGCAGGTCTACAGCAGCACTTCTCCCTCTTTGGCTCAGAAACCCACACATTCTTGTTTTCAAGAGATCTATCAGTGAAGTGAGTCTCTAGGGCAAAGAGAGGCAAAAAACCAGGCAAAGCTAAACTAATTAATAGTCCTTCCTCTGGAAATCAGGCCTTCTGACCCAACCCAGTGAAGGTACCAAAGATCTCTGTATTTCAGCCATTTCAAGCTCTGCAGCCTTCACTGAGGCTTTTGAAAGCTTCACTTGTGTTTTTAATTTTAGCTGGAGCAGGGGTAGTATTCAAGTTCAGGGCATCATCAGGTGGCCCTGATAGTCTCCCCTCTGGCCATTTTCTGCCTCCAGATCACATAAATATGACCAGTGATGGAGCTGTCAAATACTCAAAAGCTCAGTGGTGAAGTGTCAGATGCTTCCTCCCTGTCAGATGAGTGCAGAACTGGGAACAAGGTGCCCTAAGAGCAGAGGCTTGAAGGTTAACCAGCTGAGGCTTGAAGATTAGCCTCATGGATGGTGGGTGAATCCAGTCTTGAAAATGAATCCACTTCCAGGCTTGTACAGCATTCATGACAGAGCCAGTAGTATTGCTCCAGAGGGGGTTTGCACCCCAAAACAGCCTGCTTCAGAGAACAACATGTGATCTAAATGGGACAGAGTGGGAAAATCCTGTCATGTTTCAACACTGTGCCTCTGAGTCACTCTAAGAGAAAGACAGGAAACAGGAACTTTATATACATGATCCCTTGCTCAGGGCTGCGCCCAGGGTTGCAATCTAGCTCTTAGAGCAGCAGCTACAAAATGTAGTGACGACTCCTGCCAGGATAATTACATAGCTCCAGTGTCACATCTTTCAACAAGCAAAGTAATACAGAGGAACTGGGAAACTTAATGTGCAATATCATGTTGTTGCTTCTTTTGGGGGGAGGTGTTGGGTATAAATGAGGGGGAGATTGTATTTCAGACATATGGTATGTGCACAAAGGCTACCAGGTCCTGCAGGGAATCCTAAAAATAATTTTCTTCTGTCTGAAAAGCTCAGGGGTCTGGTTAGACCTCAATGACATTTTCATTTTCCTGTTGAGAAAATAAAATGTCCCCAGCAGCGTAAACTCACACTCTTAATAAGTAACAGGCTTTTTAAAGCACAATGTTATATGATGACATTTTATGCAGAGATCTAACTCATAAACTCAGAGAGCAAAGAAGGATAAAGAAAATGACAAGCTAGATACAGCACACATTAATATATGGCAGCAGTAAAAATCACAAAGGATGGATTGGCCCCTTACACACAGGGGTAAGCATGGAAAAACTCTGTTGCAGCCAATAGGCATATCCCAGTTTAGTGCTGGTGGGAAATGAGATCTGAATCAAGGCTCGATAGCTCAAAACTTACTTGTCCATAAACACTATTGTTTAATACAAAGGCAAAGAGCTATCTATGTCTGAACAGCTGTAAACATATGTTATTCAGCTGCTATGATCAATGCAGTCATTAGCAACTTAAGCAGTTCTTGCTCTCAATGTAAAATCATTTATCCTTGCTATGTATCTATCAGCTGGAGATCTAAAGGAGAGTTGAATGAAGGCAGGTAGCAAGCATTAAAAAAATCTAAAGGAAAAGTGCCTGAAAAGATTTTAAACAAGAAAGCACTAGATTGCAATCCTTGGTTTAGCTCTATTTCTCTTCAGGCTAATATAGCTATATGTTATGCTCAAAATCAGTACGAGTGTGTGCAATGAAGACCTTGTGTGGTGAATAGACATTTATGTATCATCCCCTTGTACTGCTTTGAATTACAAGATTATAGTTCAGTTTGGGGACTGGGTGTTTTCACCTAGCTAAAACCCTAATACATATATAGAGATATGTGTTTTTATACATGATGTGTATCACACACATAAGTACCTTTCAGAGAAAATGTACCTCTAAATAAACTCCTTTAACTTTGAATGTAACGCTTGAGGTCATCTCAACACACAGCACCCTGCTTAAAGCTGGGCCTGCTTTGCAGCTTCCTACCTAATTTGTTGAGTGGATCTAGGATCTCTCTTTCTCTAAATATCTTATTTCATATATGTATATTTATATGTATGTAATACAGTGTAGTGCCTTTAAAAGACATATCTGTCCTGGACCTTGGAAATGCAGCATCGAGACAGAAGACCAAAATATGTAACAGCTTTCTGGAAAGACTCCGGAGGAAGAACCACATGTCAGCACAGCAGTGGTGGTTCACTGGTCAGAGGCAGAAAGAAGCTGTCCTTCCTTGATATTACACAATTATAATTGAATATATAACTTGGAGAAGATGCTGGTTATTCTGAAATAATGGGATGAATACAGAAATTCTTTCATCAGCTTAGAAGACTAGAAATTGAGAAGGCAAAACAAGACCTCAATTGAAAAGCTTCTTTTGCACCACAGTACCATCCCTGATCCACAGCTCCTCACCTTGTTCAAGTTAGTCATCAAGTTAGTGGAAGAACGGATCACAAAACATTTCTCTGTTGGTTAGCATCATGTTTAAACAAACAATATCCAATTAGCTCTGACTGAGAAGCTATCAGCATTTCTAAAGGCATCAATGACCCTCACCTTCTGCCATTTACCCTCAGATCTGAAGCTTTGATACTGAAGCTAAATAAAAGTTTGAACTTCCAATATTAATTCCACAGTGCTTATGTTCTGTGAACTGGGCAGTCACACTCTGTCCCCCAATATAGTGTAACTCAGATGGCATAAATTTCTTTACCTACTAGGTAACTTAGTCCACTTAGCCCAGGTTTCTCTGTTAATTTAATTCCATTTTAGTTTAACGAAGTATCAAAAAATACCTATGCCTTTGAATATTTTGCTGTAACTGCTGTTGCAATAATCCATTTGCTTGCAGCCTGCCATCCTGTCAGTTACTGGATATGTGCTAGCCATACAGGAATTCCAGGGCTGGTTACGGTCTATATTAAAACAGAGGCATAAAGCTGGGGCTTGAGCTGTGTGTCAGTTCAAGTGTATATTTACCAAGGATTCCTTCTCATTTTGTTTCCTCCATTCTTTGCGTTTTCATGGCACTTTTTAAGGGCATTAGCAGAAGGCTTTGTAAGTACAGTCATGATTCCAAGGCCATTTTTCATAAGAGCATTTCACACCCATCTTCTGCCACCTCCTCTCCAACTTTATGCACATTTATTCTCACCCCTGCACCACCCATTCTTTTTGTTGTTATATGCATATTATATAGATGCTTTGGGAGGCTGGCAGGGGACCAGTAGATGAGACTTATCCATGTTAAAAATATTCTTCCCACTTTTTTTTTTTTTTAAAGTCTTAGTTTTCTCTTGGGTCAATTCCATGTTTCACTTCTCTCCTTGGTCCCATACAAAGTTGCTGTGGCACAGCTAAAGAGGAGATGATGGAGCAGGATCACATGGTAGGTGAGGACAGAAACTACTGCTGTTAGCACTGCTTTCCAGGTACGTGTCCACACACCCATTCCTGTTTTTGAAGCTTGGTTATTATCCACAACTGAGTGACTAGGGGTAGACTTGTAACTGACTGAGATGAGAGGTTCAAGGTCAGGCCCAAAGCTGACTTTTTAAGTTTATGACTTAAACTAAGGATGTGAATGTGGTTGCAATGGAAGTAAATCAATTGACGGAGTGGCAAAGAGAACCCACTCATCATCCACAGCAAGCAGGTGATCCACAGAGCAGGCAGAACAGAAATGCTTATGCCAAAGGATTTATGGTGCCTGCTAGACTTTGGCCTGGAGAGGGTAGAACTAGCTTAGGAATCAGAGAG
>VZTU01024225.1:116778-151034 GCA_013400835.1 Zapornia atra | reverse complement strand
ATTGACTTCTCAGTTCCACCAATTAGTTCTACCATATTTGTCTTCTCTTTCTAAAACAGTGGTGATTTCAGCTGACACCAGCAGGCACTTCTTAGGAGAACTGCATTTTCTCCTGCCACACGGACCTCAGAGTCCTTAAATAGCACAGAACAAACAGCAATTTCTGCTATAAACCACAGACAAAAGTCCTGGGAATATACCACAAGATGGACATATTGAAGCATTTGTACAGTTTATAAAGCCCTTATTAGATGGAGAGGGAAATTAAGAAGTAAAAGCAAAGGAGGCAGGATATTTTTAAAATGGGATTTGAGTCAAATATTGTGATTAAATAAAGTGGAGAAATGTTGCTTGAAGTACCATATTTTGTTTGACCTACTGAACACATTCTCTTTCTGCAGATGTGAGACTGTGTACACGCGGACACACAAACACACACTTAAGTATGTGTGTGCAAATATATTTAGGGGTGTGTGCACAAATACACAGTAGTGCATACAAATATTTCACAAATATAAATACACATGCACGTGGAAAGTGAAAGCAAACTGGAACTCCATCACCAAGCTATAAAATGTCAGAGATGTTGCATAAAATTTATGGTCCATGTTCTGAAGCCCTCACCCTGCAAAAAAGAATTTTCACTAAATAGGAATATCATGGTTTCATGCCAACTGCATCATACTGATACTTGCAAAGTAATTTGAAAATGCTGATAGAAGGGCATACAGAAGGTTAGAGTGTCTTTTGAAAGTGCTTCTGTTACATTTATGGATAGGAAAACTGAATACCTCAGAATCTTCAGCATGTTCATCTATGCAACACCTTCTGACAAAAAGAGGTGCAGATTCACTACATACAAATAAAAGAGGCAGCAGAGGCCACAGCCAGGTCTAAGTTGATTACTGGAGTCAAGTTTCAGGTCACTTATAAGCCACCAAAGCCTGTAAGCAGTATCTCCTAATCAAATCAGTTCAGCTGAGCTTCTAGGGATGAAGTTTGCTCTCCCATCACACTCCTTCATTTTTCAAATTTAAAGTCATACTTCAAATTTTCAAGTGAAGGAATTCTGCCCACAGCAATTTTGAGTGAACAATCCCCTAACACTTTTATGACTTCCAGAGCACAGGCGTCCTCTAGTTGTCCCTAAGTACAGACAGCCTCAGAAGACAAGCCACATATCTGCAAATAAGTTCCTAGATAGACCTTCCATTTTACACATTCCTACAGAGCTTGGATACATCCTGATGTGCTCAAGAAATGAGTAACTGAAGACACACAGCCTTGGCAGGGACTGATTGATATGATGGCATGGTGAAAATACAGCAGAAATGGGTACTGCTACTTGATCCATTTGTTATTGCGGCCTGGCTGGCTGAAAGCAGTGCACCACTCCTAGCTATTCCAGATGCTGTATTCCATCTTTGTAACTGAAGACAGTGAAGGGACACAATATTCCATCCAGATATCTATTTTGGCCTGAATAGCCTAAAGCTGGATTATGCTTCTATGCTTATTTACATTTCACATTGAGCAGATACTCTTTCCTTCACCATACGACTCCCACTTTCCCACTGCTAGCACAGAGAGAACAATCAAGAAAATACAAGTTTCATTATGGCTCTTTCTACGTTACAACTGGAGGTACTGATTCCTGGGACTCCGAGAGCAGTTGATGCTGCCTCTTCATCAGAGCATCTCATAGTGTTACTGCCTAGCTCAATAAGAGGCTCATATTAAAAACTCTCATCGCTTTAATAAGCTAGATAAAATATAGTGATAATTTTTACCATATAGATGCTTGGTCCTCCACAAAAGCTGGCTGTTAAAACCTATGCTGCTTAGATAACTGGCTATCAGTTTTGACCTTCAGATGGGAGGTTATAGAAAAACTGTATAAATATTAAAATTAGAGGTGAGGCTCAACTGCAAAGTTCATACTCAGATCTCGTATCAAACTCACTGAACACTTCAGTGCATTGGGAATGACTGATTTGGTTTGGGACCATCTCTAATTAAAAAAATATATGTATCTAATAATCTCACATCATTCCCACTGCTATTTTTGCTATGTATCTTGCCCTAGGTCTCTCTCACTTATTTCAGAAGCCTGAGTCATACATTTGGGCTTTGGAGAATTGAGAGTTACAGTACGGGTTACTCTAGCTCATAATGAATATATAGTATCCTTAGGAGAGTCCATGCACAAGCAAAGAGCAAGAGAGAAGAAAAATACAGCTGCAGAGAGAATCTACGCAAAAACTAGCAGACAAAAAATACACCTAAAGCGAGCATCTCTCTCAGTAGCTAGGAGGCAGAGAAAGCAAAACCAAGATGTTCTTGTGGATAAGCGGTGGAAGAAAAAATAAACTGGAAAGGGGCATCAGAGAGGCATAAATGAGGGGACTAATTTATTCAAGAAGACAGGAGAGAGTGTTACCTATTTCTACCCATGTGAAGTTGCTGTTGTGTTGCTTCGTTTATGTGTGCTTCTCTCCACTCTTTGAATCAAGAACTACTTCCCTGGCCATGGGCCCACAGCAGCGCTCTGACTTTTTGTGGGCCCGAAATGTTACAGCAGCACTGGGTAAAGCAGTTAAGAATTTTGTCACATATAACACAAATCCAGAGCTATGATCCAAAGCAATAGCAGAGACTAACACCATTTTAGTCAGTGGCAGGACAGTTAGGGAGCTAAACCACCACATAATGTAAAACCCCATAAGCATGAAATCAATTGGGTTCATTAGAAACATTGCATCTCACAATCTTTGATGATGATGAATTATCTGCTGCCTGTCAATAGGCAGACACCAAGTTGGGTAACAGAATCCAGGACAGAGTAATTGTTCTTATCACCTGACAGTTCATCTAGATTTGAGGAAACAATTCCAATAATATGTGGAGCTTCACAAGCATACTGAAAGCTTCAGTTAAGAGTTTCATCTTTAGCCATCATAGCTAATTCTTTTCTTTTCTACCCTACAGCAAACAGTGGCATTTATATCACATGAAACAGAATATCAAAATCAGTCTAGCCAAAAATTATAAGATTCACAGTTAGGAGTACCACAAGCCAGACCCTTCCCTGATCAAAACACTCCATTTATTTAACAGAACAGATTCACACCAGGTCAAGATCTTCCCTGGTAATTATTTTTATGCTACCCAAAAAGCGGAAGATATCACTAAAAACATTTCCAATAAGGAAGTTTTGGTGTCTTTAAGAAAAGGCAATTTATGTTTGAGTGACTCGGTTAGAGAATGGATTTCATTTTCCCACAATGCTGAGATTCTTTTTTTACATTTCCCATAGCACACCGATTTTTTTTTGGTGTAAAATAGCCTAAAAGGATTTCAGTTCACTAAGAAAATACAAAAACTTCCTAAATGAAGAATCTGCATTCTGAAAACACATAATATTTAAAAAAAACAAGCCTACTTCCCCTTAATTAACCAGTACTACTACTATGTAAAGAGCCACTAGTTGGTTGGCAGCTTCTTGGAGTTTTTTCTATACAAACTGCAGTGTGCAAACGATCAAAAAGAATTGCAAGAGGGAGGCAATTCATGATTAGCTTACTCTAACACAAACTGATGATAGATGAAAGGAGGAGAATGTATGGTATAAGTAATAGAGGCCATAAAAAGAGTAAAAAATAATAATAAATAAAGACACCGAATTTCAGTGGAAATAATTTGTGTAGACATGTAAGAAGTGCTCAGTGAAATCAATGAAATGAGGCAACAGAGGTAAAGGACATAGAGGAGAAATGGAAAGTGTTCCTAGGTAAATTAATGTATACCCAAAGGGCTGTGAGCAACCTAGCAATAAATATGCTTAGAGTGGGGGGTAAAGAAGCAAATGTAGTGAAAAGTGTAATCAAATTTAAAGAAGAGTCATCTCCAAGGAGTCAAATAACAGATCCTGAGGAAGGAGAAGATGATTATAAATGTTCAAGACTTCTACTGACTAAGGTTATTAAAAGATGGTGGGAACACGCTGTTTGTTACATATGCATAATCAGGTAAGACGAGGCAACAGGAAAGAGGAGGAAAGTATTGATCTGAAAAGAATGGTGTCAAATGACTGAAATGTGCCCAATGTTTGCTGCCAGTTTATTATTGTCGTAATACTTTGCTTTTTAATACTGTTGATGGTGCAAAAGCCAGTATTCCATCCCTACTGAAACTGATCTTGCTTAGAACAGATTTAAAAAGTGATAAACTGTTATTTTGTCCTGTAAAATATTAAAGAGTCTCAAGATCATGCCACAGACACAGTCATGCTGTTAGCA
This sequence comes from Zapornia atra, assembly GCA_013400835.1. NCBI lineage: Eukaryota > Metazoa > Chordata > Aves > Gruiformes > Rallidae > Zapornia > Zapornia atra. Next base: position 146,736 of record VZTU01024225.1, on the reverse strand, counting down.
ACAATTTGAACAGGAGGACACTTCTGCATATCCTCTTTCTGCTCTCCCATTCCTGCAGTTTCAGCCAGGGCTGTGAGAAAAGGCTGCAAGGGCAATCAATGGGAAAAGCCATGTCATTTTCAGTGAGGTTGGGGGTTGTAAATATCAACAGTCAATATTCTCCAGTCATGCCAGATTACTTTAAGCTTTTTGACACTACAATTGTAATGAAGTTTCTGCATAGAAAACCTCTGCCATATCAGCCATAGGGGCAGAGAGAGTCATGTGGCACTCAGGCGAGGACTGAAGTCTTCACTTAGCGGGATGGTGCCTTTGAGGGATATAGTTGCTGTTTCTGTTGGCAAGTTACCTGAGCTTGCAGATCCAAAAGCTGAACAGAAACTGATCTGAAAGGCATTTTTGTAAGCAGGTTGATGTCAGTACTCACCAAAAGTGTTATTATTTTTTCTTTTTTACATTAGGAATCTAATCTTTCTGTGTTAAGAAAGAAAAAAAAAACCCATCAAAGCCCTTTAGAAGAAATTAAACCATCTGAAATAAAAGCAGAAAATAATTTCTGGATGTGTTAAAAGAGATACAAAAGAATTTAGGACCAAAAAGAATCAGTAGAAATTATTCTACTTCTGTGTTACAGAAAATTACCATGTCAAGGCCAAAGTGTGAAGTTCTGGCTAGCTTATCAGAGAAAAAAGTGTTCATCGACAAAGAGGAAGTGATATTGACAGGAATCAAAATGAATGAAATGAGATTAAACCTTTTAGCTATTCAATGGAAAGTAAAGCAAATGGTTTTTGAATACTGTAAAGTCACAGGTGTTTGGTAGTTTTCATACAGAAAAGAACTGTAGCAGAGATTATAACTTAGATAAAAGATAAAAGTTTACTGTGCTGGACACCATTCAGAATTAGAGAGCAGCCTGCTGAGCTCAACAAGCAAGTATGAGATTGAACATTCTGCGTGTTCATAACAAATGGTGAATTGAATTAAATAAGGTCTCTAAGAGTTGGTTGTACAGTGCAGATTTCATTATATGCCTGACCAGGGAGCACAAAACATGTGTGGTAGAACAGCAGACGTTCTGCTCTGCATCCTGTTAGCCACAAGTCCAACAAACAGTTTACACAGGTTTTGGGTCAGGCTCTCCCCAGTATCACACACAGAACCCAGAGAATTTCAAGGTACAGTACGTGACCTGCTCCCCTATGCACAGTGCCCTGCCCTGACCTAACCAACATGCTGAGCCTTTTCTCTTCCTATCACCTGCTCACTCCCATTATTCCTGGTCACTCAGTGCTGTGGAGGCAATAGCCATCTCCTCCACATGTCCTGCCCTCAAAACCAGGTTTTTAATCTCACTTTCACATTGCCCACCTCATCTTTTCCACAGTGACATCCAAAATCACTTGTCTCTCTGATTGGATGCCAGGCTGTTCATCCATCTGTGCTTCTTTCATTCTTTTAAAAGTCACAGGCTCTTCAGTGATGATACTTAGAAGTTGTTTCCAGGTTCACAGACTTTCCTCCTTCCTCATTTTTAAATCAATGTTTTGGATTGCCTCCCAAGGGGAATTTGACTGCATATTTAATTTATTTATTTTCTCATTTATCATTTAGGAAAACAATAAATAGCTTTGGCTGTTAGGGGTAGACTAATCCCTTGATTTATGACCTGGATTAAGGGATATATTGTAAGCAATAAGGATTGCATAACAGCAGACGGGAGAAAAAAAGAAGTGTGAATACTTGCAAATATCCATTAACAGTGTTGTTCAAAGCCATTTCTGAATATTTTGAGTTTTGAAAGCTCCAATGTGCAATGCCTTGAAGAAAGGATTGAAGAGTGCAATCAAATGAAAGGAAGGAAATAGAACAAACTCTCACTTTAGTAATTAGTTTCAATCTTAATTAGAAAACAAATAAAAACTAAAAAAAAAAAAAAGCAAAATAGTTTTAAGGTAAAAAAATCTGTAAAGCATCAAATGAGGGTAACCACAATCCAGGTTAGTTTTCAGAAAGACTGATACCATGCCTTGGAGGAAAAAAAATATTCAGTTCAGTTGAGTGGGGGTTTCTAGAAATCAGTGAAAATATCTACTAATCTTTTCCTTCATCAAAGCAGGGATGGAAGGAGAGATTGCAGTATATTGTTTAATGTTTTCCTGTGCTTCTCAAAGCTAAGACTATGAAGAAGATGCAAAATATGCCATTTTAGAGTACAAATTACCTGTAAAGCAGAATGTGAATGCTCATAAGAAACCACGCCACAGCTAAAGGAAAAAAAAAAATCTTAGGTTTCATACTCCAAAACAGGATATTTAATATCCACAAATTGCACATCCAGCTTCTGTATCACACAAAAGAAAATCTATTTATATCTCACTGCCCTACTGCAGAAGGACTTGCTATGTGGCTCTCTTCATACCTTAATCTCTCTCTCTCTCTTGGATGGAAAATCAGTTTTGCTCCCTCTGTTGATGCTAAGGAGTATTATGCTTACATTATTTAATTCATGGTTTGGGAGGAATTCAATGTTTTGCTGAAGAGTTCCCTAGAACTTCATAATTGTATGAAGAGATCAATCACTCATTCTTTGCAAGCTTTAAGTACGCTTTGGCGGGGGGGCAGGAGGGAATAGAAAATAAAAGACAAAGTCAACATCCACTGATTCAATAGTTGGAAAAAATATTGATCAGCTGGGTCATTCTCTAAGCTCATTTCATTCTCTGTGTGAAAGAAAACAGAAGTCTTCAAGGAATAAAAGATACTCTAAAGGCAGCACCTTAATGCATTTCCACAAAGGGGCATACTTTAAATCCTTAAGAAGCACTTTAAATCTTCAGTTTTTAAGCCATCATTTTAATACAGGTTTTGCATAGGCACATAATTATTGTGTTGTACTGCAGTACCAGATAGAAGCAAGAAATAAAATTCTGCTGTGCTAACATTAAGCCATAGCCTGGCTTCCCCCTGAGGGGCTGTCAGTCTAAATAGCCAAAACAGGATAAAAAGAGGACATATTTGGGAAATTCTGGCATGGAACAGACCCACTGAGAGGCTGAATGACCTGCCCAAGGTAACACAAGGGACTTGATTCCAGACAATAATACAATGCAAATTTCCAAGACAGTGATTAACCCAGAAAACATCCTTCCTTTCCATTGCCGCTATGCTCACATTTCCAGTAACACCACAAAAAAGCAGAGTTTTGGTGGCAGGTAATTCCATTTCCTAGGAGTCAATGACAAGCTAGAATTGTAAATACCAGGCTGGGCCATAAAAGTCCCGTTTCTCTTTTGTTTCGCAGAAAAAAACAGACAACTTCAGTCCAACTGTGATGTGTCATTTTGTCACTTGGCGCTCTGGAGCAGTCAGAGCCTGTGTGACTCAGCACTGAAGCACAGAAAAGCACCTGGCAGTGCGTGAAAAGAGGGAGGAATCTGGAAAGAAGGAGACACTTCATTTTAAAAGGACCTTAATACAAACTTTTGTCTCTGGAAGAACATATCACATCGCTTTCCATAAAAGCCATCTGACTCCATCCCCTGCAAAGCATCCTTTTGTACAGCTGGAGTGCTAATTAGAGTAGTGCTTTCAGGTCCTAACTAACCATGTGCTGTGGCTCTGCCCCAGGAATGAGACAAAATCAAGAGCTAATGTTTTTTAAATGTTACAGTCTAAATTAACAAGACTGAGCTACAAAGCAAACGCAGGAAGAGTCAGGAATTTGCTTTGGGTCAGGCAGTTGTTCTCAGAGGAAAGGTCTCCTGGCCTTCGGGAAAATCCTGACCTGCTTGATCATTTTGGCCTGGGAATGTGAAGGGAGAAATGTGATGGTGAGACCTCTCTATATCCAGTGGTGCCTCACAGAGTTCTTAGCAGCACCATGGTATAAAGTAAGTGCTGAAGATGAGCTCCGTGGTCACAGTGTACACCCTTTTACAGTGGGAAGACAGGAAGCAACATTTGTTAGTAGTGTGTGGGAGGAAACCCTTCCTGACAGTAATGGGCTCTCAGCTCTTCCTATTAAAAGCAGAACAGTGTCCGAAATAAGCTTCAAAGCACCAAGTTCAGGGAAGGATATCCACTTCACAGGAGAGAAAACAGGAGGAAGCAGAACAAATGTGAAATTCCCCTTCCCTCTCAAGCTCTCCTCTTGCTGATGCTCCCTGCAGCCATTAGCAGGGACAGGAACGCAAAACCAATCTCTCTTTCACATCTTTCTTAGGTAAGATCTCTGCTCCTTGCTTGACTTCAAGAAACCATCTTTTGAAATCACAGTTAGAGAAAAAAGCCATGATGTGTTCTGTCCATCACAGCAAGTCATTCAGAATGAAACTGTAGCTTTTCAAATTTCAGAAACTGGTAATATTCTGATGCTTTGTGGCTCACATTGGTGAGTCAAAAGACTATGACATAATACAATTTTTGGGTAGGTTTCTTGGCTATTCAGTCCACTCACAACCCTATATCTCTGGTTCTTATTGAAATGGAGGAACACTATCACTCATAGCCTCTGCCAGGGAGAGACGTATGTGCCCTCCTACGCTACAGTTCAGCATTGCAATTACAGGAGACATAAGCTTCCATCGTTTAGTTTGCAGCAGTAGCTATGACAATACAGCAGCACAGGCTGTGGTGTGGTAGCAAGCCAAGAAAGTACCAGAATCCCAGTGCTGACTCTCAGACTCTGTGCAGTTCTTTCGGTTTTGTTGCTACCTGAACTTGCTAAATTAGATCTAAAGCAAATATGAGCTGCAAACATACCTTGGGAATGTGGAGTGAGCATCCCCTCAGGCAGGGGAACGTTGGGAATGAGAACAACCTTTGATAGCAATGTTCGTTTCTAAAAATAAGTACATCACAGCTGACAATAAGCATTTTTGCAAAGTATTGCTTTCAGATCCTAGGTTGGAACAGCTGGATGTTCCCCCTTCTTGCCTGTAGAATAAGTCTTTGGATTTCTAGAAACACCTAACCCAAAACTCATCAGCTACTGGAAAGCAAACAGATAAAGTTTTAAATGTTTGGAAGCTATATTGGCAAAACCATCCATTTTAAAAGAATTTTATCCCTCCAAACAGAGATAGGTGAACTTTATTCTGAATGTTTTTATGAACACCTATTCCAATTAAATCAGTGAAATCTTGAAAACCTGCCATTTCTTGCTTGCTTGTTTCCTTTTGAGGTTTTCAGTGTTTGTTGCTTTTTTTCTTTTTCCCTCTGAACCCTTTGGAAATACAGAAAAAGAGGGAAAATATCATAAGATTTCCAGCCATGGATAATAACGCATTTCAGGCCTGTGGTGAAAATTCAGGTCAGTTCTAATTTCATCTGAACCAGTTCATCCACCTCTATCAGCAACCCAGGGCAGGATAATCTGCAATAGCCAGTATACATAGGGAAAGGCAATGACTATTGTTACAGATAAGGATTGTCTGGATTTATAGCTAAGAAAGTGGCAGTGTTTCTCTGTATATGTGCTTGCACAGTTGCACTTTTGATTGCTAAGAGAATTACATCTACAGTCCTTGCTAGCTTGGTGCTGGATTGTGGGTTTCTTATTATTTCTCTAGCTTTGCTTGCACTCACAGACCACACTTCAGACTGCAGTGGTGATTAGCAGTATCTACTTACACCTGAAAGCTGAAGTGCTACATACAGAACCCAAATCTGTGTTACAAAGTAAAGAAAAATATAATTCTTGTTACTACTGTGCATTGGTTTATCTTCTTCAGTTCCTTTTTTATTTTCGTGACAAAAAGAATGTTTGGGAACTTAAAAACAAGAGAAAAAAAATTAGTAAAAAATTTACAATCAAAAAGAAATTCTGTGCTTATATATAAACATAACCGAAGGCACACATATATTTCTTAAATATGCAAATATCCTTGGCATCCCTACATATGGTATCTTGGAGATACTATCTTTATGCGTTCAGAAATAGAAGAAAATTAATTTTTGTGGCTAGTCTTTTTTAATCTGTGTTGCTAGCTAAGATAACTTATTATGTTTTTCTACAATCTTTTTTCTCTCTGTTCTCACACCAAACCTAATTGCAGCAATGCTAAGCAGAGATTTTCAACACTGGCCTCAGAGCAAAGACCCAGCACAGCTAGTGCACAAAGCCCTTGCTCCTGTGTAGAGGCTAATGCTGGGACAAGCCATGAGGGCTGAACAATCACTTCTGTAGGCAAAGAAGTCCTTCATACTCTTAAGATGATTGACCAAGTAGGATAGGAAGGATTTCATCAACACAGTCTGTGGGAAGCATGTCCTCGGCAGTGGAACAGGCTTTGATCTGCAAGGCTGACAGCTAAGAGAGTTTGTGTCAACAATATTCTGTAATTTAAAATCCTCATTTGTGTGCAGTGGTGCAAATGTGACAATCTGCAATGGCCTTCCATGCTAGCAGGCTGCCAGACGTCAGACACATGTGCTGGTACATGTGTAAAGGCTACAGAACAAAGAGGTTTCAACCTGGAATCGTAGATTGGTTTCAAGCAGGGTGCATGTGTACATATATCTATAATTAACCTTGTGTGTTATTGTTGGCATATTGTGTATCCATCTCAGAAACAAAATTTTCTTTGATTTTAAGAAAGCACAGATTATGCCACAGATGACCTCAGTGTAGAATCTGGTCCTTGATTTGTTCAAGCTTGGCTGCAAGTAAGAGTTTACGCTACCTTGGGTGAGTGGTGTAGATAAAACAAAGCCAGTTATGATATTGTGTATGATCCACACGAGTGCTGGAAGAGCACTCGCAGCCTTCTTGCTCTAAAATAGGGCAGGGTGGGCAATGCTTGTGAGCTCTTACTGTAGTTCTGCTGCATGGTCATATAAGAAGGATTTTCACAGCCCTTAAAAACATGTGTAAGCTTCTGTTTTCTCCTAAATTCCCAGCAGTTACCAAAGAAATTTTGCATAGCATCTCCATGTTCTTCATAAGAAAATGCAGTTAGTGCAATTAAATTACTTTTCTTAGAGGTCTAGTCTGCTCTTATTCAAATATTAGCAAATCACTGACAAGGAAATAATACAGGAAATTATTTTTTATGCTTTGATTATTCACGTTTCTATAGGATCAGAGTGCTACAGCAAGACAATGCCCATTTATTTTGGTAATGCTCTTTAGACTGGTTCTGAATATTTGTAAAGTTTGGGACTTTCATAGGCAGAAATGCCTGACAAAACTTACATCCATGAGTCAGATCAATGCTGTGATTATGTCTGCTGACACCTTTGTGTTGTTTTGAATGACTGCTTTGAAGCTTGGTCACTGAGAGTCACTGCACAACTACTCAGCTATGTATGTCAATGAGACCGTCTGCTATTTCTTTGCCATCTTAGATTTCCAGTAAGAGCTGGGTGTGCAAAAGGTGCAATGGGTGACAAATGGATCCAGTGAGACAACTCCCACTTTATACATATATTTTCAAAATCTTAACCTTTTAAAAGGTTATTATTGCCTTAATAATGCTACTTGTTTATACCACATTTTTTAAACGTTGGGTTGTATTCAAGATTTTAAAACATCTTTAGAGTGCAGCGTACAGATAACTATACATATATCTCTACCTTGAAATACCTGTCTGTTTTGTTCTAGTATAAAGTACCATAAAAGTGCTAAAACACCACAATAATAAAATTGCTATTTGCATTTCTTTGGCTATCACGATAATTTCTTTCAGCAGTTTTTCAGGTGAGATATTGGTTAGATTATTCCATGTCCTCTGCTAGATCAGTAAAATGAAAGAGGGTGATACGTGGTCACTACATAGGATTTCACAACTGAACTCTGAGCTGTTTCCTGATAGAGTTCTACCTTAGGAAGATCTCTCTCTATCATGGTGACTGACTTGACAGTCCAAATTCCCTGTAGGAAAGGGGCTGGTGTGCCATTACCGTGACTGATCAAATGTAGAGACCAAAGAAGTGTCCTGGAAAAATGTAGGAATTTTTGAAATCACTCTTTTTTCTCAAAAGTTAAAAACATCAAATATACATACAGACACAGATATTTATATACACAGTGATATATACATGTTAAATGTGAAAACCTGAGACTAAAATGAAAGCTTTCAAATGATGTTTGGAAATGTTGAAAGTATAGCTATTCCAAAATGAAATATTTGTTCTTCATTTCAGCATTTGTGTAGTAATATTACCATGACAACTGCTGACATTTAAACCTTTCTTATCACATTTTGGGAATAAAACATATGTCAAAATATCAACATGTCCCATGGGAAAGGGATTTTGAATAGCTTTAATCCATGTCCTTTTCAGTAGCTTTTGCTCTGATGTTTGCATCTGTCTTCAAAACAACTGCTGTTGGTTTTCTGTCATTCAGGGAAAAAAAGCATGGAATCAGGAGATAAGGGAAGAGACCTCAAAAGTTAATCTAATCTGTTCCCTTCAGTATCATGTAAACCTGATATATGTGTTTTTTTATCAAAAATTACTCTTTGCAACAACCTGCTTTTTCCCAGACTGGGAAGAATCATGGTGTATCATCCTAAATTTGTACTTGCTTTTTCATCACCAAGGAAGGATTCACCTCACCTAATCTATTATCTAAAATTAGGCACCTAGTTGAAACTAATCAGCCATTCTCTGTCAATAATTAGAGCAGAGAAAGTCGTCTGTCTTCCCTCAGTATCAATAGGCACTCACAGAGAAAGATTTATCCATTGCAGAATACACAGAAGGTCTCACCTTCCCAATGCTAGTTCTCTTCTCTGGTTATCATGGGAAAAGTAGATGAAATTAGATGCTTACCTTGAGACTAATTGTTACTTGGCTCTTCACCCAGACATGTTCACTTAAAGTACTAAAGAATAGTGTGACTTTAACCGAGGGGTCCAGTATTAGCATAGAACCATAGAATCTCCTGATCATCAAGTCCAACTCCTGGCTCCACACAGGGCCAGCCAAGTCAGAGGATGTGACTGAGTGCATCGTCCAGACACTTCTTGAACTCAGTCAAGCTCAGTGTTGTGAGCACGTCCCTGGAGGCCTGTTTCAGTGCCCAAGCGCCATCTCAGTGAAGAACTTCTTCCTAATATCCAACCTAAACCTCCGCTGTTGCAGCTTTATACTGTTCCCTCAGGTTCTATCCCTGGTCACCAAAGAGAGATCAGTGCCTGTCCCTTCACTCCCCCTCGTCAGGAAGCCATCGACCGTGATGAAATCTCCCCTCAGCCTCTTTTTCTCCAGGCTAAACAAGCCAAGAGATTTCAGTGTTTACTCGTAAGTCTTCCCCTCCTGACTCTTCACCATCCTCATTGCTCTCCTCTGGACACTCCAATATTTTCCTTTCTGTATCTTCTTTCACCTGCCAACTTCCTGGTGCTTCATAACCCCTCACTGAGAGCAAGATGTGACTTTTTTTATAGTGAGTCAGACCAAATATTAAATAGAAATGTCATACTAAAATTTAAAATTCAGTCTATTGCTACTGATGTTACCAGAGTAAGGGACAATTAAGGGAAAAGGAGACAATGGAATTATTTACATTGCTTTTTACATAAGAAGATACTAGCAAGATGTATATCCACAAGCAAGTCTCCTCAAATAACAGAATTAATGCTTTGAAAGAGAATGTTCATGAAAGCTGAAGGGCAAGAAGTGAGCAGGATCCGTCAATATTAAGCGGTGAAATAATAACTGAAGAATGACATAAGATGTGAAAGAGAGAAGTAAGCCTGAATTCATAAAAGAAAGTTAGATCTCTAAAGCCTTCTTGATTCTTTGTGAACATCAACATGAAGTAAGTGAACTGACAATTCATTCACCTTTTGAATGTTGCATTCTCTACCATCCTGAGTCATAGAGGAAAAGATCTATCGCAATGCTGCAAACTACAGAAGCTTTGAACCCTTTGGCTCTGTTCAATGTTAAACATATAAGTAGCTCCAGTGAGATCAAACAACCTTTAAGATATCAGGACTTTAAGACATGTATTGTTTAATATATTACAGAAGAGCCTGGACTATAGGAAAACCATGAATTAATCAACCTGTTTTTTCAGATGAGGAAGAAGAAACAAAATCAAGACATTCCAGAGCATTGAACTATATGAGTGGGTAACTTAGTGAAATTCAGTGTTGATGTGCCTGATCAATCATTGTCCACCACCCAGATTCAAAATTCAAGCTACACTAGCTATAACATATGAGAATGCAGGAAGAACAGGATACTGTCATTTGATAAACAAGTGGTGCAGGTTGACCTCTGAATCTGGGAATCATCTCAGCTGCTATAATTCACAAGCAAAATATAAATGTCTAGATACTGGCAGTGAAGATTCCCAGATGTTTGATGAACAAAATGACTAGTGGAAAGCTAAAGATAAGAGGAAAAGACACAACAGACTTCTATGTATAATAGGTGGTATGCTCAGATTTCACTGAGCTGGCTCTTTTATTTCTTTCTTCTTAGTAACATAAGTGGAAAAACAGAAAATGCAGGAAATTGCATATTTTAGAACTGTTAAAATTGGGTTAATCTAACATACTAAAATATATCTTCATGCATTTCTGCAATACGAAAACCTCTATATAAATTAGTTTTTGAAGATTCAGGCAACATTTGGTCATTTATTTGGTCAGTGAAACAGCAATAGTTAGAGATGCTGAGAGAAACGAAGATCCATGCTTCATGGCCTAAGTAAAAAACTAAGTAACTCTGAAAGGAAAAAACAAAATAGTATTTTAAACAAGTTCAGAGATGCTTAGATTCCTATATATGTTACACGTGTACTACCCTACAATATATGAATAAGTATCTTGAAGGTGGAGGATGTATAAGTTTATTCTCTATCATTCTCTGTCTCAGCCTGAAGTTAAGAGAAAGCATTTGAGGAGAACTCTAGGAGCACATCCCTTTGATGAATTTCATTCAAATGCTGGTATGGAAAGTGTTGCACTTTGTTCTTTCTGGGAAGTCAAGATGTTTCTTGTTTGTTTGTATGTTTTTTAAACCACCAAATTTAATTGTTTGCTTCCCTGGCTGTAATGAAATAAGAAGATAATGAGTTTTTCATTGTTCACTAATTGTATACTAAAGATGAGACACAGTCAGCCAACTGTAAATTGCTGCTTTACTGTAATGTTTGGATATTTCAGTGCAAATAGTCACAAATACATCTGTTCTTGTATAAAGTAAAATGTCTGTGTTATGAAAACAAGCTGATGTAGAGAGCAATAAAGGAATTACTATGATGACTTCTGTTGATTAGGATTTGGTGTACTGTTTTGAGTTGCTTTTGACATCTTAGAATCATGCTTGCATGTTTCAACATCATAAACACAGGCGATATTTCAGCAGCTTTTCTTCCCCTAAAGTATTTAGAATTGCAAACCTGGAACTGATATTCACAGGTAATATAAATCCTAAGATCTAAGTAACTTTGCAAGGCAAAATGACAAAACCTGTTAAGACTCAACAGGCACTATCTTTTCCTTATCTTGGTTGCTTCTAAAAATAAAGGTTCCCAAGGTGAGTTAAGCATCGAAGTTATGTTAACTTTGAATCTTCAAGCATGTGTGTGTTCTCAGTTTTTTTCTGTCTGTTTTGGGAATGGGCTAGATTTAACATTCTAATCTGATCTGAAGTTCCCTGAAGGATTCAGATAGACATTTTAACCCTATTGAGTTTAATGGCAGCTTCAGTATTGATATATAAGTGACTAGGATTTAATGTTAAAACTTTCAATCAGATCATCCATAATGTATAACTTTCAGTTCAGAGGCAGAAGAATGACTGTTTAATCAGCAAGCCCATTTCTCTGTGGAACAGGGAGGTGTCAGTAGACAATGTTTCATAATAGACTTGATTCAAAACTCATAGAAGAAAAAGAATAAAGCCATGTAAGAAAAACAACAGGCTCCTGTAGACTTTTGGTAATGTTGACAATACCTAGTATGATCACTGTTCAGGATTATACCACTTCTTCCTAATAGCTCAGCTCCCTTTAATAAAATACACGATCTACTTCATTCTACAGAGAAACACATTTTGTAGTTATTTAGTGATCACAAGATATTTTAGACTGATTTCCAAGTATTAAAAAAAGGGTATCTAATTTCAATTATGATATTTTTGAGCATTATTTGCTATGTCCAGCTTTTCCATTGGTAAATAATAAAAAGGACTGAATTTGAAAATAATATGTTCTGCATAGATTGGACCATGCAAAGGCATTAACCTTGTCTCCAGAAGGGCATACATCCATAGTACCAGTTGCATGTGTCCTGCCATTAACCATTCTGTGACACATCCCAGCACAGCTTGTGGTGCAGGCTGGCAGCTAGCGGGGCAGGAAGCAGAGCAAATATCCATCCAGGTGCCTAACGTGAGATGAACCCATTCCAATTGTTTTAGGGAAACTGGAAGTATAGCACATTTCACTCAAGCTATGAGGCTGTGAACATTTTGGCCTAGTCACACAATGTGCACAGAACTCTGGGTGAGATGGCAATGCCTTGCATGTCATTGTTTATTTATTTTCTGAGCCCTTTCGCCTTATTTTTCCATTTCACTAAGGAGAGGAGTGAGCAAGCAGCCGCGTGGTGTTAAGCTGACAGATGGGGCTAAAGGATGACAACATTAAATCCAAATCAACATATGCCTAAATTCTTTTCCTTGTGCTCAGGGCAGGGGGCTGAGAGAACATACACACACCCATCCATGTTTCTTCCAAATGAAAGCTTTGCAAACACCCTATCAAATAATCCAGGAATCTCCAAGAGATAGAGTATATATTACAGAGGGTAAAGATCAAGCAGCTCTGAGAAGGAGACTATTCAGAATAGAACTGCACAACCATTTTAGATGCTTCCTCAGTATTAGTGGCTTTAATAACAGCAGTGCCTATGCACTGTACTACTGCTAAATGTGTGTGCATTTGCTACTTGCAGTGGCCATTCCAGTTGCTCATAATAAAACAGATCGACAATATTTTTCACTAATTTTCATCTATCTTATGTGAATTCCTTGTTAAGATTCTGCAGTGTCTAGAACTAGTATTTTCTGAATTCTCTCTACAGAGAACCTATAACACAACCAGTGAATTAAACTCTTCCAATGACTTTGTCACTTGTCTACTTGAAAAATGTAATGAGAGGAGTACCAGGATAAACATACATGTGTGTAGGTGGGTATTACTATTTGCTTAGTGGTGAATAGTCTATTTGAGTTTATGCTCAGCACTTATTACCAGACAAACACTGCTAGTGATGATAATGTTTGCTGTCTGGCTCAAAGAGGAAACCCAGTAAGGCAAATCCTTGGAATAACTGGTAAAGTTTGGTTGCCCTCAGCCTTGTCCTGAAATGGGATTTTTGCTGTGGATTTCACAACTGAAAGGACAACTTCACTACCAAGAAAGACTTAGTCTCCCCCAGAGGATCTGGTTGTGTTTGCTGATAAGGCTGAATTTTTTCTATCACGTGTTGGCTCAGCTGTTTCCAGCTCTGTGGAGAGGCCAGTTTTAAAGCCCACCAAAGGAGCATCACAACAGCCCTGCTAGTGGATGAGTCTCTATCAACAGACCGCAAGCCTTACCCACCTACTGCCAGTGAAAATCTCAGCAAAATGCCAGGCCACTATACCTATTACAGCTTTTTGCTTGGTGTCCTGCATCCTGAATTAAGTTTCTCTTAGACTAATGAATTCCTGAAGGTGACTTCTTATAAAATCAAAAGAAAGTAAATACTAAACAAAACAGAAAAATCATAATGATTTTTTTCACATAGAGTAAAAGAAAAAATGCGATTCTCTGAAAAAAATGTAATTTTTTTCTAACCCCTTTCCTTCCCTCTAGGTCCTTTATTTATTGCATATTTCAGCAGCTACTATCAGGTGATGAGTCTATCAAATGATAATGTAACTGCTGACTTCATTTATTAAACTTCACAAGGGCCAGGCATGAAGTGTAAATAGAAAAATCACTATCTCTGGATGCCAACAATGATAATTGCAGCTACAGTTACTGTGAAGGCAGTGGAGTGCTTTGCAGAGTAAATGAGAGGCAGGTTTTTCTTCAGTAGATAAACATCCTGTTATAGTTCTGAGCGAGTGGAGAGATAACACAAACAGCACAACTGTTTAGCAAATGCACTGCTTATCATTTGGCTAGTTGAAGGCAAAAGGTAGGAATTATAAATTCAAGTAAAAGTATAGGAATGAATATTGAACCCTGATCAAGAAAGAGATACACAGCCTGACTTATCTCCAGGTCAACACTACAGTGAGAATGAATTTTCAAATTACATCTCTGCGTTACTCAAATAACAACTACCTGCTTCTAGCACAGGATTCTTCTGCCTGCACAGGATTCTCCTGCCTCCCTGGGGTATCTTCAGTGTGTTTCCCATGAATATCTTCTAGTATTTATGACTCCCATATATCACTCTGTTTTGAAGGACTAAGCTCAGTGCAACAGTGTTTAGAAGTGTTTCAGCAAAGAATGAAAGAGGGAAGATGGACAACTGATTACAAAGAAAGCAGCTTTGGGCACAAGCTGTAAAGGTCTCATTTTCATGCACAAGACAAGGCTTGGATGAAAGCTTTGAGGGATTTATTATGAGAACATGGAATGACTAAAACTGCAAAGCTTGGGGCATTGCCAAAGCAGCAGAGAGGAAGTTGCACCCCCCTGTTTGCGCACTCATTCCTGGGTGTCTCTTTCGTTCAGTGAGCAAACAGTTCTGTCATTTTGCCATGAGCTGGAAAGTCAGGAGGCAGTGGCTCAGTACATCACTCCACTCAAGGCTAGTGCTGGGGACAGATAAACAAAATAGCTGGGGGTGGGGTCTCCAGACCTTTCTCTGCATCTCCTCTCTTTTAGCAGGAGATGCAAAGGAGGCAGGAAATTCTACCAAGAGCAGAGACAGTGTCAGAGAGGGCAGGGTTCAAAGATTGGCTGTGCTTTTTCTCTGATTGACTACTGCAACCCCAAAGCTTAAGGAGAAAGTTTAAATCTTTCTCCAACATTGGTGATAAGCTTGGAAGCAGACTTCATTTTACCACCATCCTTTTGACTAAAGTCAGCTGAAGCAGACTGTTCATCCTTGCCTCAATTTCTAAAACAACAAAATGGCAATAGTAGTATTTCCCCATTGTGTATCTTGGATAGAAAGCATTTTAGTAGCACAAAGATACTGTTTTGTTATTATACACCTTATGGTAGGAAGAAAGGCTGGAAGAGTTGTTGTTTCTGAATATATTTGAAAGCAGAAATTATTATTTTTTCCCAGCAGTGAAAAAACAAGAGCAGATTTCAGGGCAGGTGGTAAAGAACCAGATGCCATTGACAAATTAATAAATCTTCAAATAATAACAAGTGTAACTTCTCAAGTGAACTCAGACTGAAGTTTTTTTGGTAGTGGGTCAAGCTAACATATGGTCGGCTTAAACACTGAGATGACAGACAGAATCTGAACAGAAGCAATCAAAACAAAATCTGTTAAGGAACAGACAGCAAAAATATGATCAGTGGAGGCAGGAAAATTAGATTGACAGCTGAGAGAAGCAGATAAATGATAAATAAGCGATTTGGCTTTGTTTTGTAATAGGAGTTCAAGCAATTGTCCCCCCCTGCTATATTATTTCATAAACCTTTGATATCCTAACAGGTTGATAATAGGAAAGTCATTTAAAAGTAAATACCCTGTTTCCATAGCGAGTGTGACACAAAGCAAACCTGACCCTGTTTCCAAAAAGCTTATACTTTTTTATTTGCCTGAACTAAATCTCTCATTTGTATGAGTACAAAGTAGACCTAGATATATTTTTATGTCCAGTTTTGCAACAGTTTCTGCCCTGTTAGACATTGCTGAACACATGGTGGAACTAGAAGATCCAGACAAATCACCAAGAGGCAACTGCAGCAGGACAGTCTCAGGCTTTGGCTTTCCTGGTTTGCTAATTGCTCCTGCAGCAGCATGCTTTGGGAGAAGGTCAGACAAGATACCTGCAGCAACACAGGTACCATCCTCCACTCCACCTCTGCTGTCCATTGCTACCCCTCGAACCAAAACACACCATGCAGAGCTGAAATAGCAGAACAGATCTTATGTGCACTTTTCATCTGCTTCAGCGCAAACTCAGCCAGCTTAATTGAAACACACTTTTGAAGTAAATCATCTGCACAAGTCCATTATCCAGATCTGGCTATATTCAATATACATAGCTTTACATTGGTAAAAACTCTATTTCCAATGGAATCAATGGAAAACCTTCTTATTTGTAATTACAGAATAGCAGAGCTCCTATGATCTCACATGCATGCATTCAGAACTGCAAGGGTAGTAATAATATAAGATTATAAAGTTAATATTGTTGATTACACTCTAAGAAGTTGTATTTCTGTGTTTTACAGAATGGTAATTTTCCTTATGGACAAATATTTCTTTATTTATAATTATCTACTGTGTGCAAAAATTAGACTTGACCTTCAAGTAGTTATCAACAAAGTATTGTGGATGCAGTTTTTTAAAGGAAGTTCTTTGCTGTGCAGGTCCTGGAGTGTCTTTCGAGCCATATGACCCCACCTGATTTAGGTGCCTAGTTCCCACAGAAGAAACAGGATTAAGGACTCTCCGTCCCTTCCAGGATTTGTTTGGCTAGTAGAGGTGACTTTCCAGTCAGAAGGAATCAGACTGTTATGCTGTGGCCAGACCACGCCATCATCCCCACCTCTCCCACCAGGACAGACATGCCACCTCATTCACCAACAGCTGGGAAGTCACAGCTGGCTTCCTGGGGATCCTTCAGTGAAACACTGGAAATAGAAGTGCCAACAACAGGCAGTGTGACAGGGAAACCCTTTGGTGAACAGAACCCTCTATTGGTAAAAAGGGATATTGCTTCTCTTTTCTTACACAAATGCATTCATTGAATAAGTGCTCAAGTTAACTAGACTGGTGATGATTATTCAAAAATTAGAACAAAAATTAGCCCAATACACAATGGGAAGGAGACACAGCTAATGAAAACTTTTCTCCCTCAGTTAAAACTTTCTTTGCCAGATAAAGTCTAATTAAAGGTTAAATTAATTAAAAAATTCTATATTTTGTATTCTGGAGGCAATACCAAGTTGTGCATTTGCATTTCAACTTCATTTCTATCTGTGGCTTTCTTCACTTTTATAAATAAGAAGCTGAATGAGAATGCTGGACTATTATCAGAAGCACGAAGTGTCAGGATGTATATATTTACATTTCCTAAAGAACATACTACCTAGTGACAAAAAGAGAATGGAGACTATATAATACATGTGAAAGATGTATGAAATGCACAGAAATTTTAAGTCCTCTGAAACACCAGTAGAAAAGATTTTCTGCCTAGGAATACAGAAAACAATTTGTGAAATAGTATAACAATGGGATGTGCCTAAGTCTGTATTGACTCATCTTCAAGTGTCATCAAATGGATGAAAAAATCCATTAAATCCACACAGATTGCATGAGTTAACTATGCTCAGATTATGATTTGCACTGGAAAGAGGATTATTGCTACATTGCTATTGTGGATGGTACAATCAAGTCAGGAGTTGCTTTTCAACCAGCTGAAATGAAAACAGACTGGTTCATGTAAGGTAGAGGTGAAATTAGAAAAAGGCTGATCTGAAAGATGGAAACTCTAATGTCTGTGAAATAGCGTTTTTCAGACTGATGACTGTAACATTATGTTTCCAGTATGTAACATTACTGTATGATCCAAAATCCATTTGATTCTTTCCTTTTGAGGAACTGCAAGGTTGGGAGATGCTTCTGATTTGAAACGTGAAATACACACCTCACTTAAATATGTTGCCCTGATAAGGTTGAAGAGTTTTACTGAATCAAAGCCTAGTAAAACCTATTTGCGATAGACACATCCTGAGAATTACGAGGTTGCCATCCCTCAGCTGAGCTGCAGTCACTGTGCATATATAGGTGCACTGTCAGGCACAGTATAAAATCAAATATCTTTGCTGAAACTTTCTGCTGCTTACCTTTTCTCATATTACTTCAATTAGATCACTTACAGCTATCAAAACTTACACTAAGTCTCTCACCTGAGTTAACAAAAAAAAAACCCAGCACACATTTGTTTGACTCCTCTGGAGTTACAGTAAAAAACAAAAGTCCCAATTCTAGATTTGCAGGGACAGGTATGAGATTTGCATCAGTCCTCACAGTGCAGTGGTTAGAATGTCTGTTCCCTTCAGTGCCTGCCTTCCTGGGCTCAAGCTGTCTTTCTGCAGAAGTGAGACACTATACTATTCAATTTTTGCCGTTTGAGAACTGCAAAGTACTACTAAATATTTTACTATCCATTTTATGATTTTTTTGTAAATGAAGTGCATAAAGGAGCTAAAGAGATTATAGCATTTTCTGTATTTCCATTCCTTCTTTACGACCCCCCAAACATTAGGTGAAATTCTGTAAGTTTATCCATAATGTGCAATGATACAGCACATAGATTCTAATAGATGGCATTACAGTGCATAGATCTCCCAAAGCAGAGGCTGATGAAAATGGATTTCACTGCATGTGGAGCTGGAAACGTACTTGTGAGCTAAGCATTTCAACAATATTAAATTCCTAATAAAAAACAAATAATCATTATTATTCTTGGTGTATTTCCATGTGATCGCTAAGGTATCTGCCTGCCACTCCAATAGAAAAGGCACATTTTAAAATGACAATTTGTCCAGACCACAAACTGAATAGGAAGAGCTGCAGTGCTACTCAACTGACAATTAATTTTAAACCTGTTTATCAACATGGGCATTTGAAAGAGGGATTTTTAAAACCATTGATAAATGCTCATTCTGTGTTGAGAGTATATAAAAAGATACTTTACAGAATTATTTTTAAATACTTTTTTTTTTTAAAAATCACTTCTTGTATCTCTTTGCCCTCCCTAATTAGTTAGTCAATACCTGTGGTGTTGAATTGTTTTTGCCAGAGAAAGCAATCAATGATATGACTAGAATGATACTTGATCTGATCTTACTTGCATGGATTTAGATTTCAGGTTGGCTAAGCCACTCTCTAGAGGTAAGGTGGCTGTTATTTTCAGCTTACCCTAGAGACAGCCACAGGCAAATTCAATAATGAAATATGGTGATGCACTGTTTTCAAATAACTTCAGCAGCAGTGAGGATAGCATAGCTCAGAAGCAACCACAGAGAATATTTTTGAGCTATTTGATTACATTAAAAAAGGAATTTTCAACAGAATTCAAGCATAAAATGTGTGCCACAGAAAAAGCAAGAAAGCAAAATACTTGCCTTGCTGATAAACACACAATATACTTATGAGCAGTCCAGACTCAGTCCAACTTGAGTTGGAATTAGCAAAGTGTGATTAGGCCACCATCAGATGACCTGGCCACCACAGTCCTTCAGAACACGCTAGGATTCAGCTAATGAAATTTCAGGCTGTTGGTGGGTTAAGTGAGTAACAGGGAAACTGCTTCTTAGGAAATTGAGACATGAGAAAGTCTGGCCCAAATTTCAGTTTGCCACTTCACTGAAGCTGATTTTGGGGTGAGCACACTGACTATATTACTCAGATACTAGTAGCTCTCTAATGACTTCTTATAGATCTGCCTTCAAGCTTGGAGAACCAAGTGAGATGGCTCAAAATGTAGAATAGAAAAAAATCATTGCAGCTCAAGTAACTGGATCATTCCTCTCCTCTCTTCACAGTCCTAGAAAGACTCAGGGGCAAAGCTGAAGCAAAGTTTAAGTCATCCAGAGCAGGTTTTTAGAGTGCATTTACTCTATGCCCAAAATACCTATTCTATGTCTTATTTTTTCTTTAAGTTCCTCAAACCTGGACGGGATGAAGGGGACCTCAGGAGGTCTCCAGGCCAATCTCCTGCTGCAAGTGCGATGAGCTATGAGAGCAGATTAAGTTGCTTAAGATTTTCATTGAGCTGGTTACAAACTACCTTGACTACAGCCATGGTCACCACTGTACTATGTAGGAAGGCACTGAGTTTGCTCTTCAGTGACTTGCTCTCAGCCAGAACAAAAGATAAGTAAGAGTGGGAATGCTTACAGAAACAGTTAAACTGTGAGATGAAAAGCAGGTTTTTTGATTCATATCAGGCATTAATGGGTCTAAGCTACAGGCAGCTGTCTCTCTGCAACTTAAAGTTAAGACTAAAGCACCAGCTATGTCTGGACTCTGACTATGCAAAAATTTCTAAGAGTTCAGAAGAAAGTATTTTAGCAAGGCTTGAAATGTAACAGTGTAGGTGGATGGAAAAATCTGGTTTTGCAGTAGGACTGGATGTATGTTTAAGTAACAGTATATATAACAGTATATATCTATCTATATATACTATATATAGATATATATATTCTTACCCTGCTTTGTTAGTGGACATTTTTAACCTAAGTATGACTGCCTCATGAAGATCAATGCAAAGTCCCTGAAAGAAAGGATAACAAAGGAGAGGTCCCCTGACAACAGAAAATGAAAAACAGTCTTTAGATTGAGAGAGATGTAAATGGGGAGTTTTCAAGAAAGGAGTGAGTTAACCCAGCGAAAGTCGATAGGCAAGGATCTGTTATACACAGCTTGCAAACACAGGCCTGTGATTTATTAGGAAGGCTCGATTTATTGCTGTAAGCCTTGAGCACAATAGCTTTCAAAGTTTTCACTTTCACAAACACACAGTAGATTATGCTTGTTTTTCTCTGGCCACATCTGTGACCCTGATCCACGGCTCAGTGCCTGAAATGGAAGCAGCATTAGAAAAATACTCACCACTATAAAATCACAGAGAGGTGATAAGAGTCTTTCCACACACAAAGCAGATATGATGAGTGCTTTTGAATAAGCTACCCTGCTGGCGTGATTGTATTGATTGGGAAAAGAGGGATAATCATGCACTGATTTGACTTTTTTTTTAATCAGATATGCTCCTGAATTTTCTAAGCAAGAAAATCTAGTGGATAAATTTATTACAACTGTATAAATTTATGCACTGAGGCAGTTGCAGCTAGTATTTTTACCTTACCTGTCTCAAATTTCTCTGCAGTGTGACAACACTTGTGGTGTTCCTTCCTAGAGGTGGCTGCATTTCAGAAGTGAGACACCATTTACGTGATCAATTGGTCTTGCCTGCATAGTGTGATACAAATGCATCAGGCTTTATTGCCATCTTTATTTATTATTGCATTATGTAGTATAGTAGCAGCAGCAATGTTTATAGTAGTCCTTCATATACATGGTAGCACCTAGAGCCCCCAGGATTTATCCAGCATAAGAACTTGTTAAAGGTTCCGGATGTACAACCCCATGAATAACCACTGCAAGAAACTGTTCTAAAACATTTCTGATTTTGCACAGAACTATCAAAATAACTAATTCATGCTCTTCTCAGAAATGTGTATCTCCTTTTCTTACCCCGAGGCATCAGTTTGGGATTTGATTCTCTTTTCCAGCATGACCCCCTGAATGGTTCAGAACAGTTCTAAGAGCTCCAGTAAGGAGATGGGAGTGCTGAATATGACAGTACCCCTGTCAGATCATCCCAAAAAACTGCTGGTCAGACAGGTTGTAACAGGCAGCTTCTCCTTTGACCTTCCTCATCTGCTCAGAGAAAGAAGTCCTAAGAAATTTTCCAGAGAAGGCCTTTAAACCTAAAAAACTATATACTCAGTTTCAAGGATTGCATCTGGCGATATTTGTGTTTAGAGTATGTACACCCACTCAGAGACTCCCAAAGCTCTTATTCCTGCAGTGTACTTGTGATTGCTGAGCAGAGACCAAAACAGTACCTTGGTTTTGGAATTATTTCTTCAGATTCATGTAAGACATTTATCAAAAGTATAATAATTTGCTCAGTCTCTCTCTGGGGTTCCCAAAGCAAAGTCATATCTGTGAACGCAGAGTCTGATCCATTAAGAGCACTAAAGAATGCAAATATATCCCATACTCATCCTTCATATGGAGAAGAACCATGTTTAAAAGAGTTACAGAGGCTGGATTTGTAACAAAAGTGTTAGGGCTGGGTGGATGTGTAGTAGATATTGTGGAAATAACCTTGCATATAGAAGACTGCAGTGAAGAAGTGCCAGTTCTTTTGGCAGACACCATGGTCACAGCACAGTATAAAGCAAGACAGGAATATCTGCTCTGCTTTGCTCTAAGGTGCTTCTTATCAATCCTTTTTAAGTGCAAGCCTCACATGATATCTACCAGGGTAAATTTAGATTTTCTCTGTATAAATCTGGTGGAATAAAACTGATATATCAAATGCAAAGTAAATCTCTATTTGCTGTCCAAAATGTGAGTTAAGCAACAGGAACAGAGCACGGCTAGTACCTGCATGCAAACAGAAGACGTGCCAAAGAGAGTTGCAGCCATATATTTTAGTCCTCTCATTAAGCTGGCTAGGCTAACCTCTTGATTAAAAGAATAATTTTTCAAAGCATAAAGCTCTGTGGCAGTGCTCATAACACATACAGTTTTTATTTGTCAACTGAGTAACAACAGGGGGTTTTCTAGCATTTAAATAATTCCAGTGATTGTATCAGAAGCAATGTTCCTCCTGGTTAATTTTCCAGTGAACAGTATCGTGCCTTAGCTTCACATGCTAGGAAAGCCTCATCCTCTATTTTCCACCCTGTGTTTTTTACTATTTCACGATACTCATTCCCACTCTTCCTTCCTCAATGCAGCCTGTTTCATCTGAGTAATTAGAGGGGACTGCTGTAGAAAGAAGTTGGCGAGACTGCCACAGTGTTTGCTTTATTCAAGGGTTGTCTCATGAAGGAGCTATTTACATGTTCTCTCTGCTGTCACATTACCTGTGGTTTTTTAGAAAGAAGCAGAGTGTCTCAAAGAAGTGCCTCAGCCTCTATGGCAGACAAGTACACTCAAAAACCCCAACCTATCAATCTCAGCATTATACACTGAAGTCTCCTCCTTTCTTAAAACTTGCCCACATGCTTAACTCCTCTAGCACTCCTGGAGTCAAGCTGATGCCTTGAGGATGCCTTGACACTGTGCATCCTGACACACAGATGTAAAATAATTAGCCACAACACAGAACTAGGCACGGACTTCCAAGCTTGTTTTCTTTAGATGAAGGTCAGGCACTGCAGTTTCATTTTTCACAGGCAATCAGGATGCATTTCCACTCCAGCTGCATGGAGTGCATGGTCTGCAACAGCACACAGGCTGATTTATTTTAAAAAGCTGGACAGTCTCATACCCTGTGTATAAATTAATTTTTCCCCTTGCTTTTAGCCTGCAAGGGCAATGTGCCAACCTATCCATAAGGAAGATGAAGTGGTTACTCTCTTTCCACCACTATGTTGTGGTGAGACTCTGCCAGCCATAGAGAAGTTTCTGGGCCATCAGCACAGCCATCGACTTCGTGACAATCCAGCTCTCTTGACTCACAGACTGCAGTATCACCCATCAGAGCTATTTGGGATATAGTAGCTTTTACCATAAGATTCAACATAGCAATGACAAATGCTAAATATGTTTTGTTGATATTTTTTCTTCTTAGTTTTCTGCAATTGAAACCACAGCATTTTCCAGTCTGTTCTCAAGTCAAGATTTTTTAAAGTGTATGACGTGGCCACGACAACAGCCATTTGCAATGGAAATAGCTGAGTAAAATTGAATGAGATCAAACAGACACCAAACCAATGGGATTTCTATGATTTACACCACTGAAAATAAGAAAACAATTAAACTTTGTACAACTGCACAAAGAATCCACATTCATTGCTCTAAAAGACAAATCTGCTGGACAGCCAGCTGGGCAGTTCTATGCCTTGCTCAACTTTGCAATTCACGCTGTAGGCATGAAATAAAAGGGATAGGTGTTAGACATACAATACATTTGCCAGCTTCCAACTGTGAAATGACACCACACCTGGGAAACACCAAGTGCTGGTGAGAAGCCCTTTACATGGCATTCTCTAGAATGACATGACTGACTGCAGCCCTAACAGCAGAGATAGACAGAGCAGTTTGAATCACTCGAGCTAGGATCCAATTTTTTTGTTCTCCCAGAACGATGCATTCTATACCTCAGTTTCTCTCAAGCCTGCAACTTCTTCCTCAAGTTAAAATTTCAGGTTTTAATCTGAAAAAACCAAACATTTCTAGATTTTTCTTTTTCATTTGCTTTGAGCTGTCAAACAAATTTTGAAGCTGTCAGTGTTGTTTGGAGTGATCAGCAACCAGGATTTCATTAATAGCTCTAGTGATGAGAAGTGCAGGCTAAGCAATACCCATGTCAATAGACAGCCATCTTTATAAATCCTGAGTAGCCACCAAAGACAGCTGTCTCATGGGGAACAGTACAATTGATCTGATTTTATAAAAACAACTCCCCATGTTTTTATTCATAGCCTCACTTAGGTTAAGCAATTCCTGCTACTACATTATCTCTCTCCTATATTGTACCTTATTTAAAAGTTACAAAATTCTAGGGGTTTTTTCCCTCTTTGGGGATATAAAACTGTGTGCTTCACATTTATAGGGTTCCAAATGTGTATTTGTGGCAGAGAACAAAGCACATGCTCTAAGAATCACACCAGCAGCGTAGGAGGCAGACAGTTGTAAAGGAAAGATCTGGATGGTATTTACTCTGCATGTTCTACAGCTCACCACCAGCTTTAGGCACATTAGATTATAGATTCTTTCAAACACAACCTCTACCAAAGAAGAAGCTGTGTCAGACCTTGATAATAAAAGTCAGATAAAGGTCACTGCCTTTTAACACTACCAATTGCATTACCTATTCCAGACATTTTGGCTTAAATCACTGCTTTGAATATAAATATCTTTTCAAGCTGCCTGAGAGGATGTGGGGAAAACTTCAGGCTTATTTAGAAAATAAATTTACTGACCTACTAACATTTTACACAGATTAAGTTTCAAACTAGGAAACCCTTTCGCTGTTTCATGCTTCAAAACTACACATTGCCGGACCTGGCATGACTGTCCACACTCTTTTCAAGAATTTTCCCAAAAAAGCTGTGTGCTCTGACCTGTAACACCAAGAGGTAGTTTTGCAGTAAACATTTATCTTGAATGTTGCTGTGTTAGAAGACAAATACACTAATACCACAGAAGGTTTTTTTGAGATAAGCTTTCTTTTCCTATTCCATGCCTGCCACTTTCACTCCAGAAGCAAAATGCAGTTGAAGCACAAAAATATCAAAATGAAAGTTGAAAAACTAAATTTGTTTTAGATGTTTTAAATTCTTTCATATATGAAAATAATATATTTGCACTTTGTACTATATATACCCATGTCTCCATTTGTACTACTCAGAGAAGAGGAGGAAAAAACCCAGGAAAACATCTAAGAAAATAGTAGAGGAATAAACATTAGTTTTGCTCTTTAGTTTCTTTTTTAAATTATTTTTTAATAACTGGCTCTTCAGAATTAAGCATATCACCTTTCTGGACAACTGAAAAGAAAAACAGGGGAAATGTTTTTTTTGACTTTGAAAGTTCAATCTCAGTTTTATTTTTCCATCAGCATGAACACACTTAACTGATGACTAAAAGCTGGTTTAGTTCCTCTAAAGAAAGTTCATTTATTGTTGCAAGTTGACAGATTAGGATAGCTTTCTCAACAGCTGATTCAAAGCTGGTATCTTTGATTACAAAAGTGATCTAGGACCAACCAGCACGTTTGGTGTTAGTGGGTACAGAACAGGTTCTTTTTTCCGGCATTTGGAGGACAGCTGCTGTCATCTGCTGCCACCTCTCAGATGCCACTGCAATAGAGTTGCTGACAACTGCTTAATTCAGGCCGGTGTTTAAATTGCTGTAGTTCATCCTGGGGACTAAACACAGTCTGAGGAACTCTGTTTACCCCTTGTGGCCAGCACTCAGGAGCTGAGTATCACTGTGAATGACAAGAAAAGCTTCGGGAAAACTTTCATCTTTATTACAGATTTTTACCTATGTGCCATGAAATTGTTAGGGAGAAGCCTGAAAAACACATCCAACATCGCTCTGTAATTTTCCCGAAATAATTACAATTTGCATCATTTGAAAAGCAGTGAGATTCAACAGATCTCAAAGCAGTTGCTGTCCTACAGAGCAGAGCCTTGGCTAATTTTTCTTTTTATCCAGCATGGGATGTATATTTTTTATTCTTAAAGCCAAAACCCATAAATTTAAGCCCTCTTCCCAGAAACAGGACCAAGAAAAGAAATCTGACATTCAATAAAAAATTTGGCAAAACCCAGACCAAAATTACTTTTATTTTCTTTTAAATACCAGAAGTATTGACTATTTGTGTTATGCATAGTGCTGATCAACCAGGAGTGCAAAGGTAAATGCTGCAGTATTCCATCAAAACGACTTCTAAAGTATGCAGGGAAGGGGCACTAACAATGCAGATGGCAACAAAAGAAATTTTTAACAGTTTTTTTTAGCTATTTAAACTGTAGCATCACTATTCTTAGACTGAAAATACAATTTCAGTAGAGTGTAAAAAGGTTTATTTCTTGAGTGAGGTCCTAGTCAGCTGAGCATATTCCTTCTCTGAGAGGCACAGCAGGAACTATTTAAAGACATGGTGTTACTCTGACTACAGTAATCTACGTTAGATCCTTTTGTTTCAAGGCCATGGCCTACAGCGGGGTAGAACAGTGACAAGATAAGCTACTGCTTACACTCTGACAGACATTGTTCCACATTGTTTGGGAAGAGGATTCACAAAGCTCATTGTCTGATCAGAGATGAGATCATCCAGAGCAAGCAATTTACACCCACACATTTGAAATGGAGGAAGGAGTCATACTCTAGGGATGAGTATATATAAATGGCAATTCATAGAAAGAAGGCATCAGTGCATAGTCACTGCAGAAGGGCAGGAGCTAGCTCTGGCATCTGGCTGTCAGGATACTGATTCTCATTACTTACTCCAGCTCTCTATTCTGTGAGCTAAATTCAAGTCTTAAATTATTAAAAATAAACAAGGTTTATGAGTGTGCACTGTCCTTGCACCTGGAAAAGGAAGATGGCCATGGGCATAATCAGTCACTGGAAAAAGTAGGCTTTTTAAAGTCTGTTTGTTTGACTTCACCTCTATGGCTCTCACCTACTCTTGTCCCATAATTGCTGATCCACTTTCTGGTTGATTTTTGCCTTTCAGCTCTGGCTCTTCCTTGCAAACTGTCTCTGAATCCATGTTATCATGGCTCATATGATGTTGTCCATGAGCTCTATCCTTACACCCATAGAGCACAATCTAGCTTAGAAAAGGAAACAGCATTTTCCAGGACAAAAGGAGGTGGACAAAGCTTAAAACTAGCTAAGTCCATGAGAAAAATGCTTAGAACTATCCATATTCCCTCAGCTAGAGAAGATTATACATACAAAACAATGTACATATAATAGAAAATTATATATACACACACATATATATAAATTTATAAATATTAAGTATTATTTTGGTATTTTTAACTCACCCTTCATTAATTTCTAATGTACAGATCTCTGCAGTATAAGATGCCCTGTAAACAGAAAGATGTGTTGTGCTTCAGGAAAAAAACTAACCTTCTCCTCTCCCAGGTAATCTGAACAAGCTCCAAACCTGACAGCTGGCTCCCACGAGAGCTGTGCTCTCAGTGTGATTTCTGCTGTTGAAAACTGCCAAATGGCCCTGTAAATGGGTGCTGTGCTTTAGCAGGCTCATACTCCCAAATAATTCTGGCTGTGGAAATCTCAAAGACATAATTCCACCATGAAGGGACTCAAAGCTTTCTGGGTGGGTAAAGCCTGTCTTGAATGCTGATATACCCCACGCATGGTTATACCTGAGGTTAGTGGATCTTACTGGCATTGCTGTAGCTACACTAATGAGACACTAGGCAGAGAATTCCCATGTGTCAGGGTAATTTGCAGCTGTATCTCTCATAAAAGGAACATTATGTGCTGTAAGGCAGGTGTGTGCCAAGACAAGGCAGACCGGGGAATCTTGCAGCAAAACTGAGCTCTTGGAGATTAGCCAGTGTAGGGGAAAAACATCTACTGAGATGTTCTCTGAAAGACCAGGAGATGAGGGTGAATGGGTACAGGAGACTTGTTTCAGTGAGGCTGAAAAAACTCCACAGAGCAGATTAAATCCCCTCTCCTTGGCCATTGCTGATGATGTGGCTGTTTAAATACGGGAAGTGTGAGGGATGGAAAACTGTGAACAGACCTGAAGTAGCACAAGAATTTGACAGGAATCAAACCAAAATAACCTAATTTTCTTGGATGTGAGATGAGAGGCCCTAAAGGCAAGTTAGTTTGGAAAATTTAACATTTTCAGAATCACTCATCAGAGCAGATGCAAAGTAACATTTATTGAAAAAAATCTCATTAAAAAAAATAAATCACTTTAAGTGGCCAATTTCAAAAGCATTATTCAGACCTCCAGCTTCTAACCTCCTCACCTACCCAGTGTCTTACATGTTAAAAAACACAGTTCTGGTTCAGTAACTGGTTCTTATCCAGCATATATTAGTGCAACTCAGCTGGTAGAATTGTCCTGAAGAGATTAATATTAAGTGGAGAAAAATAGCTAGAGGTACATAGCTCATCAAAACTGGTAACATTCCCCTTAGATCAACAACTGGAAAATTACTTCTTCCAGCCATGGGGTTATTCTCATCAGTAAAATACCTCTTGTAGTAAAGTGGTTGTACAAGCTTATTCTCTAGCCATTTACTCCACAGTAATGTAATTTAACCAAGCAGAAAAAGGTGAAAGTCTACCTGCAGCACTGGAAACTGAGTTTTATCATTTTGAAATTATTCTGTTTGAATGAATCTGAACTCTCACTAAGGAGAGATGGGGAGAAACAAATCAGGGAACAGAGCAGAGTTAAAGTTATCTGTAAGTCTGAAGGCTGGCAGAAACTCATATTTAAGCTTTTAAAATGTTCATGCCAGTAACTCATGAAACAATCAAAAGCAAAATCAGAAATTAAAATTATTTTGCATTTACTTAATGTTCACATTAACATGTTCATGGTAAAAATGAGACTCTGTCAAAAAAGTTTGAAAAGATGAGAAAGGTTTTATGAATTTTTCAGACTTGTGACATTTTGTGCTGGAAGAGGCAAATAAAATGAGAATGTTTACTCAATTTCTTCAAATGTATTGACTTTTTATAATTGCTTCCAGAAGGCTGCTGATTCCACCTCCCTAAATGGACACCAATTTATTGTTGATATTAACCTGAAAGTATATTGGATGTATTTAAGGAACACGATGCTGATTTGATTTATCTGTTCTTCTGAATTATGGGTGTTGGGCTATAATCTCAACAAGGACATCTTTTTAAAACTACTCTAACATCTTTAAATTTTTATGCTATATTCTACATAGAATGAATCTATCTATATATTTGCTATCATAATGTTTGTACTTAGCATGTAAAACTACTTTCCTGCAACTTTAAATAAACAAAATAAAATCTTGGCCATGTTAACATTAGAAACTGCACTGTCAGCTTCAAGCTTTCCATATCATGAGTACATTCCCTCCAAAGAATAACTTTGTTTAGCTATATTTTTTGTTAAATATTTTGATCATTATTTATTTGCTGTTTGCCTTCATATGTAAGGACTGTTAAAGGAAGACTTCTTATCTATTGAGTTGCCTCTAAATCTACAAGTGTGCTCATTCCTTTCCTATATACACGTGTCAAGCCAACCATTCTTTCATGGCAATGGCAGTTTCACTTTGATGACTTCTTCATAATTAACCAGAACAGAAACATGCATGTCTCTGAAAAGACTGCAATTCTCTTGCAATGATTTTTTTTCCCTCAGAGGAAGCTGGTTTTCTGTAAGGAGGAAAATCTTCCTATGGCTTTTGCATTGATAAATGTGAAATTGTTTTCTTTGTTTGGTACAGGGTATATATCCCATGGAACTGTCAGAACACCATAGCTATTTTAAAGACTG